>RJWT010027947.1:0-15356 GCA_004365215.1 Cuniculus paca
GTATGAATTTTGTTTTTCTAGGTTCTGAACTCCTTCTAGACAAGGTTCTCTTCTGCATTCTTTCCAGATCCGTTTAGCTTTTTATTCATTGTGTAGTTCTACAGCCAATTTGACATAACTGAGACTCTTAATTCTACTAAGCAGGGGAACTCACAGCTCAAAGCCTTACCCTTTAGGTAGTTCAGAAGACCTGATAAAAGAGTGACAATCCTAGTTTTCCATTCTAGTTTTGAAACCAGGCAGCTACAATTAGTTTAAGTTACAAATGCTATTTTATTATGCCACAATTAAAATTACCTCGACATTTCACAAAATCATTCTTAAAACGTCCATAACCAAAGATCAGAGAATTTAATTTTTCCTGCTAATTATTCTGTAATAGAATATGTTATGTTGTGAAAAGATCAATATAACAGAATAGTCCACTAAGTCTACTTTTTCTCCATTATGAATTTTCTTTGTTCTTATTTTTAGGGATATATCCACTTTGCTTAGCCAAACTTTTTCATACACTTTTCAAACAGAAAACTATATTAAAAGATTTTAGACAGTAATTAATTTTCATTATGCTCAAAATAAATGGAGAAGAAATCAGAACCTAAAAATACACACAAGCATCATTTTAAAAATGTCTATAACCAAATCTATCATCTAAAAGTAAAAGACTGAAAATTAATTAATGTGACATCAGGAACTAAGCACAACAAATACAACAATAACAAAAACAAAACAAAACAAAACAAAACACAAAAAACCTAAAGAAAGTAAATTAAAATAGAAACTAAATATTATATAATAAATAAAATTGTCTTAAAAATATACTAATAAACTAATGAATGGGTTTTCTTGGAAAAATACAACTGATGTATGATGAATTATTTAGTCAGTAAAAGACAAAAGGAAGAAATCATAGAGACATAAAATTAGAAATAAGTATGAGAAGCTATATATATACAAATACATGGTGCTATTTTTGTCAAATGTATGCAAATTGAACTATATTCAAATACATGACACTGGTAATTTTCTAGAAAAAATAAATTATTTTATATTTTTGGATTGAAGATCTTTCTCAGTAAGAAGCATCAAAATTGTAAAAACAATATACTACCTACTTAAAGCTTTGTTTTTGTTTTTTGTACTGGAGATTGAACCCAAGACACCAAGCTACACCCACAACCATTCTTTTTAGCTTTTCAAAGTTGTCTCTGGGCTCAAACTTGTGATGCTTGTGCCTCAGCTACTTAGAGAACTGGGATTACAAGTGTGCAATACTATACTCTGCTAGCTTTATTAAAGTGGAAAAAGAGGATAAAGAAATTCAAAAGCTTAATGATTACCTGGAGTAAAATTCCAAGCAAGAAATAACAAAACAACAACAATAAAAATTACTTTCTTAAATATACGTAGAATCCATATAATCAATGAGGAAAAACATTAATCTAATAGAAAAATGGACAAAAAATATCAACTGACAGTACACAGTAGGCACAGAATAAATGATTGGTAAAAATGAAATCAGTCTCATAATGAATGAAAAAATGCAATAGATTTTTACTTAGCAGATTGACAGATTAAAAACATTATTTAACAAATCATGCTTGGAGAGTTTGGGAAACAGAAACTTTATGAAAATGAACATGTAAATAAATTCTTAACCTTCATCACAAATTTCAGTGTTCGTTAAATTGAAAAGATACGTAACCTTTGACCCAAACAACTCTGCTTCTAATGAGTTACCTGAACCTCATAAATTTTGAAGCTTTTGAACAAAAGTACATGAAGGAAGCAACTAACAGCAGCACAGTAAAGGAAGACTCATCTGTCACTGTGGGATTGATTAAATAAACAATGCTATCTTTGTAGAATGGAACATTACAGAGTGATTTATAGAAATTGCAAATTAGTGTTTGTCTAATTCACTGATATTTGGGAAAATTGTGTCTACAAAGGCATAAATGCCTGTATAAACAGAATATTTCTGGAGGTATACAGAAGGAATTGGCAATATGGGTTACCTCTAAAGAGGGAATTTGAAGTGGATTTAATGGAGAAGAAATATTGAATTTTTACTATAATCCCTTTAGTTCTGTTTGCACATTACCATTTACATATATTATTTTTAAATAAGACAAAAACAAAATAAAGGAGATAGTATAAAATGCATGGACCTTATTTTACACTGAAGTCCTATAAAGTTTACTTCTCTAGTTCCTAAAAACATTGACTAATGACTTGTTTTTCAGTCCCTATCCTTTTATTTAGCAGCTCTACTCAATGAAACTCCAATTAAAGTCCTCTTCAACTAGAATAGGCAGTCAAATAACTTGAATATTTTAAAAAGAAATCCTATCATTCATCATTTAGCCTTATTATTTAGAGTTTATTGTACCACAGTAATTCATTATTGCTAGGCAATATGCTTGGGCTAGTATGACATTATATTTTAATTCAGTTTAAATTTATGTGGTCATGTTTATTCAAATGAAATTTTGTGTCTTCTAGAATCCAGCATGCATAAAATTTATGAAAATATTTTAGTTCATATGAAACTTCCTAATGAGAGACATTTTGGGCTTGACTATTTGGCTTAATCTATTTTAGTACAAATGGAGCTTACATCTTTGTTCCAGATATGGTAATAATTTCAAGATCTATGAGTAGTAAGTATACTCTGAATTGGTCTTAGGTAAAATTGTGAAGTATAGAGTTGGTTCTTATCACAGTGCTTAGTTGCATCTTACGTTCTCACTCAGGCATTTAGTGAAAGTTAACCAACCATCCTAGCTATCCTTCCTAATTTTATCCTCCTGTCTAGTCAAAATTCAGAAAAGGGGCTCAGTTTTAGCTCATTTTAATAGTAGTGTCTAGCATAGATGGATTACTTTAATACATGTCAAGGGTTGCACTTTACTGGCATTGCCTTAATTATAACAGATATATCATTGCTAATGAAAGTATAAGTTGGTATAGCCATTCAACAGTATATATTAAACATAAAACTATCTTTAGTTTGTGGTTTGTCAAGTGCTTCCTTTATTTTTACTCTTGCAGAAGCACCAGTAGAAGTTAGAGAAATTCATTCAAGCATTGTTTAGTACATGGAAAAATACAAGGAGCCTGTATGTCTGTGTTAGAATACTGCTGGGTAAGGAAGTATTACAGGACAGTTAATGAAAATCATATTATTCCATTATACCCATATGGATATGCTTCTGGAAAATATGATGATTGAGAAAGCAAGGCAAAGAACATTATACAGAGGATACTACTATCTATACAATAAAAAGAAAAACGTACAACAAAATGATCTACAAAATTGTTTACAACATAGTAAAACTTGTGGAATAGACCAGAAAAAAAAATTCACTAGAAATACCACTCAGATAAGAAGTAGGCCTGGGAATAATAGTTATAGGAAATTTCTATCTTAGATGTATAAAACTTTACACAAATAATGTACTTACATACTTCAAATTATAAAAAGACATTTTGAAACCTTCTCTCACTGACTCACGGACATCATAAAACAAAGACTATTTTCTTCTAAGTATTATTATTGAAAGCACATGTTTAACCTCTTTGTCATGGCTTCTTGAGATGTTAGTGATTAATTCAGTATGCACTTCCATTTCATTGGCAGAAAGATGTCATGGGGCAAAGTGAAAGAAACATCTCTAAATAGATCTACTGCATAGCTAAGGTTATTTAATCTGGATAGAACGTGCCAGTAAGGTATGATTATTGTTCATTCTATAGATCAATAAACGAGTCACATAATTTTCCCTGGATTCCATTGCTTATAAGTATGAATGCATAATAAGAAAAATAGTGATGCAGAATAAAGCTTCTAGAATGTTGAAAAGGCTTCTCTGGTCAGCAGAAAGATCTAGATTTCAAGGAGATTAGACAGGTCTTTAGTTACTAGTCTCTTTTTCTTAAATCTTTCTACTGTCCATTGTCTCAACTATTTGGGATATGTGCGTGTATTTTAATTTACTCTTTTGATTTATACTTAAAAGCATCACTGCTTGGGAAATATATCACTTAAAGTTATGATCTAAGGTGGTTTTTAATGATTGCTACCACCTAGCATTCCTGATTCTACATAATTCCGATTCCTTGAGTGTAGGTGGAACCTAGATTTGTTCTGACTACTAGATTATGTCAAGCATGGGAAGCTGTCACTTGCCTGATCCCATTATCTTTTGTAAAGCTCCACCTTAGATTTTCACTTTAGATTCTCTTTCCCGGGATTATGAGAGATGCCATATTGAAGAAGTTTCCATGACAAGAAGTTGTGGGTGTGACTCCTAGGAGATACAGGTGACCTCCAGTAAACAGCCATGAAAAAAAAAATAAAACTGAAACTTTGAATCCTATAGCTATGAGGAACTGAATTTTAACAATCAGAGACATCTTGGAAGCAACATTGCTTGTAGCCCTTTGAGACCCCCACACCAAGGACCGAGCTAAACCTCATGTTCTAAAACTG
The DNA here is from genome assembly GCA_004365215.1 of Cuniculus paca. Classification (NCBI taxonomy): domain Eukaryota; kingdom Metazoa; phylum Chordata; class Mammalia; order Rodentia; family Cuniculidae; genus Cuniculus; species Cuniculus paca. The sequence continues at coordinate 4,496 of RJWT010027947.1, forward strand.
TGAGATAACTAAATGTGTATTGTTTTAAGCTACTACATTTGTGGTGATTTATCACACAGCTGTAGGTAACTAAACATAATCACTCAGGCATAAATTTCCACGAATGTGATTCAAATTGCCTAAGAATTAGACTTAATTTTAAAGAGAAAGGAGGAGGGAGAAATTAGTCTACAGGGTGTCTAATAGTACAAGCAGAGTTGTCCCTAAAAGGATAAAACATGTAGAAAGAGGATTTCAACTAAAGGTTTCTGATGATGAGTTTTACTGGCTACAAATTTTACCTACAGCCATGTGAAAAATACTGACTTGATGTCCTGATTCTATTTTTGAATATAGATAAAAGCCTCTAGGAAATGTGTTTTTTTTTTTTTTCAGGCAAGTATTAAACCTCTCAACTAGTTCAAGTCTTCTGAGTAAAGATTGACAGGAAAAGGTTATAAAAACTTTTGCTTTTAAACATGTTGTCAGAAATTGCAAACCTGATGTAAATTACAAACATCAAGAGATACTATGGCCCATTGGTCAAAAATTTTAATGATTTTCTGGTATCACACTGACCCTGATCATTTTATCCCATCTCTCTTGAGGTGATATCTCTGCTCTGGGATAATTATCTGCCACTCGAGGTTTTAGAACTACTTCACTGAATCCCTTTCTCAGTGACGACAGGGAAATTATGTTTCTCTTAAGCAGTCCCCTGTTTCATTCCACAGTGTACTACTACTGGCAAATTTTCCAGATCCTAATAACTGTCAGATAATCAACTCTCTCTTGTTAACAAGCATCCCAATGTTGAGGACTTTGGGTTTCAAGTTTCATTTTCCTATCCAATTTCTTCAAATTTTGAAGAACACAAAAAATGACTCATATATCTGGTATAAGAGATGTTTATGTATCATTTGTGTTTAATAAATGCATGAAGTGCAAAGTGAATAATGTTGCCTGCATAAATCTTTGTCTATTAGGCTAGGGTAGTGGGTAGGTAGGGAAGTAGAAAGAGCACAGAATTTGGAATTTGGTAGACCAGGAACAAAGTTTTGCTTGTGCCTCTTCCTGACGCTGATCTTCTCCTGCCTCACTTTTCCAGTGTGTAACTGATGATAATTTCTGCCTTAGATATTGCAAGTGAAGACTGATTAAGCCATGAATATTGCAGATGACTACTCATAATTCAAAAGAAGTTGAAGGGTTTTGAATAGAAATGAAAAGCAGAAGAGTCATCTATCTTCTATCTATCTATCTATCTATCTATCTATCTATCTATCTATCTATCTCCATCATCTATCTACTATACTAGGAATTGAACCCTGAGCAATGATGCCATCCCTTTTCTTTCTTTTTTTTATTTGAGGCAGTGTCTTACTAAGTTCGTAAATTGCCCACATTGGGTTTGAATTCCCCTTGCCTCAGCCTTCCTGAGTGCTGAGTTTATAGGAGTGTTCCACAATGTCCCAAAATTCTTTCACTCTTTCTTTTTCTTTCACTTTAAGTTCTAAATTGAAATTTACTTAGCTATTTTATTCAAGTCTTAATAGCCTGTCTCCTCTTCTGGCATCTATCTAAACTGCTTTATGATACAAAACAACTTCTTGCAGAACTACATTTTTATTTCCTCAAATAAGGGTTCTGACAGTTTTCCTTATTAGGTTAGAGCTTGTAGCTATGATAGAGACAAAAGAGGTGAAAAGTGCCTGTTTCTTCTGTGTCGTGTATAAATCTGTGCAACTGATCATTTTTATAATGTAATTTGCTAAATGATAGGAGAGCTCAAAGACTTACTATATTATAATGAGGGGAAATGAGGAATTTGAAATTGCTTGAACTTATGATTTAATTAAATTGTATCAAGTTGTGGAGTGGGATATCAAGAAAAGAAAAGGAAAACTAAACTTTAAAAGGAAAATATGGTAAACACACATCTTATGTCTTGGTGAAGCCTCTTTCCATCTCTTGTTTAATTCTTAGTCCACTTTCTGCCTTATACACAGTAAGCAAGTTGGTGAAAAGTTAAAGAATCAAAATGATGTATTTTTCACTTTATGTTTTTACTAACTACAAGTGATATATAAACATTTCTTGCATTTAGCATAGTTTGAGGAATGTCATAGACAGTGAGTGTGTGTTGTGGAAAGGTACACGAAACTGATGAAAGTGTGTTAAATGTGCAAAAACTACCCTGTAAAATATCTGTCAATTATTCTCTGTTTCCAGGTATATTATCTGCTTGTATTAGCTTTTTTGCTATTTTAACAAAATATCTGAGGCTGGTTACTTCATTAAACAAATGTTCATTTAGCTAAAGGTTAAGAGATGAAGTCCGAACTTTGTAACAAGGCTGACTACATCATGTCTTCATGGTAATGTGAGTGTATCTGTGTATGTGTGGTCTCTCCCTCACCTTATGAAGCTATCAGGATTCATTCATGGGAGCACTAACCTAATGACATAAACTGATCCAGTAAGTTCACAAGAACCAACTTTAAATACCTCGATTGGATTAAATTCTTGTCCTAGGGTTGTGTGAGGTTGTGAGTCTGACTCCTGACACCAAAGAAAAAAAAAAAAAGAAAAAAAATTCTCGCCCTCTTAATATGATTAGTACATGACTTTGGGCAGTTAACTGACGCATGAATTCAGTATATCAAATCACATACAGACCATAACACTTCCTGTGTCCTAGAGACTCATCTATAAACCCTGTATAACTTGGACTCCCTAAAAGAGTGCTTAATAAATCTAGTCCCTTGTCTTTCCTTTCTCTGGCCTAATTTTTCCACCATCAAAAAATAGCATAATATTTTCAATAAGTCAATAAACTGAGGAAGAAGTCTAAAGAGCTTGAAAAGTGAGAACTCAAAAAAAATGTGTCTCTATAACTCATTTATTCACTAACTTCCACATCTCTGGTGTCACACACATTTCAGATTGAGGGAACACTTTTGCGGTCTAATGAAGTCTGCCGTTTTGACTTTAATGTGCTCTGTTGTGTTTTAATGACAAGAGGATCCAAGCAGTCTCCATTGAGTAAAAAGTTAGACTATAACATACCATATCTGTAGCCATATGGGAAAGCAAAACCTTTTTACATAAAACTTGTCCTGATGTGAATTGCTTTATTACCATGAGAAATTACATGTTAACTTTTTTTCTAAGTTTATCATTCTCACGTATGCCAGTGAGATTACATTCATGACTCTTCAGATAATGAGCCATGATGCTTTAATACATAATGACATGGACAAACAAAATCATAAAATACACTCTAACATATGCTAGTCAGATTTCTATCACTGCAACAAGTACCTGAGTGATAAAGTTATAGAGAAAATGTTTATTTTGGCCAACAGTTTTGGAAGTCCTAGTATATAATCAGTTGGTTCTGTCACACTGAATGTGACAGGACATTGTGGCATATGATAAACCCACACATCTCATGGCCAAGAAGCAGGAAAAGAGAGAGAGAATGAGAGAGAGAGAGAGAGAAGCAGAGACAGAGACAGAGAGACAGAGAGAGCAAGGAAAATGCAACATTTCCACTGCCTGCTTCAAGGATGTTGTGATGGATTGATAACTGGTGGTCAATTTGTAATACCAGCTGAACTGAATCAGCATGATGCTGAGTGTGGATGGTCCATCTGAGGATTGTTGCCAAGGTAAAAAGAAGAACTGGGGAGGAAGAAGTGGTGTTGTTATTGGTTCTCCTCAGTGTTGTTGGTTCTTCTGTTGTGTTGGTTCTCCTGGAGGAGCTTGTTGAGCTTCTTTCCTGAAATGAACCCAGCTGTTCTCATTGTCGGAGGAGCTCAGGACCATACTGTTGCTGAGGATGACTGTGGTACTTTTCGGGGGAGCTCTGGCCCTTACTTTGAGCATCACTTCCTGGCACAAATCCTTCATCCCACTAGCACAAACCTTCTAGCTTCTGCCACTGACTTTGAGCCTTCCCAGGGAAGATCCATGAAATAGACTTGCATGAACCATTGTTATGGTCTCTAGGCCTCCAGTTGGACTCATGGGGGCCATTGTCATGGGCTCTAGGTCTTCAGTAGGATCAAGCAGGATGTTACCATAAGATCCAGGCCCTCAGCTGGATTCTTTGGGTTTTAGTGTGTGGACAGATTTCCGGCACTGTTTCTTTTGTATTTGACTTTTTGGGTGACTCTCATAAAATAGTACTACAGATTATGCGTCCTGTATTGTCTTGTTTTTCTTGCCATCCCTGACTGCAACAGACATGCTGTATTATGGCTTATATGTATAGTAATGTCTCAGTTCATGAATGCTTCTGTTCACAAACAAGTCAGTTGGGAAATAGAAGCATTCAGCAAAATGAAGCACACATTGCAGATTGTGGGGTTTGGCATCTCAGATGACTTTCATAGCAGCCCTATGACGATCCCAGTACTGAGGCAGTTTATGTGGTGAGACCTTTGTTCAATGGGGAACAGACAGTGTGGGAACCAAGGAGGCAGAATCCCTTACTTCTCTTTACCATGGTTGTCTCCAAGACCTTGTTGCTCCATGTGTACATCCCAGAGTACATGCTTAACGTCCATCAAACAGATTCTTAGCACCCTGGTACCCATGTGCCTTGTTTGACCCTTGCAGAATGTTTTCTCATAGCTTCTTCCGTGTGCTTCAGGTCACAGCGGCCACATTTCTTGCAAGCCTCACACACCCCTGACTTCTTCTCCATGCCTGCCAGCCCCAGTGTTCCCTTACTCCACAACTGCTTCCTGGTTGCAAAATGATTGTAGGTCAAGTGTGACTTTGGAACCCAGTGAATTTTGCACTGCCCGATAGGCTGTGACCATAACTTCTCCAACGAGTCTGAATTCCGAACTTTGAGACTGAGTCCCCTTCTAAGTTCTTTCTTTTTGGGAATTAGCTTAGGCACATTTTTAAGATCTTGCCTTATCTTTATAGATTTTCCCTATAGTAGTTACCAACTTCTTATACCAAACTCTTCTTTTTAAAATTGCTGTGTATTTACACATGTGTGTTTGGTTTATTTCACTTATGAGGATGGTCTTGTCTCCCTAGTGTAAGAAACTGAAAGACTCAATGAGATACAAAATTCCCGATAAATATGGAGAAAAGGTTCTGAAGTCCAATGGTGCTTTTATTCTTTGATTTGATTGGTTTAAGTCCCTTTTCTACTATTTGAATGCAACATGTGAGAAGATAGGAACAGCTCTTTTGAAAAATGGGACACTACGGTAGCCATTGCTGGTTTCTTGTTGGCCAACTTGAAGGCTTGTAATGCTCTTTTGTTTTATCTGGTTTTATATTACTTTGTTTTGTTTGAGTTTATTGTCTGTAAATGTATGAACAACCATTTTGAAGAAAGCAAGAGACACTAGGGTACCCATTGTTAATCTCCTGTTGTTATGTTTTGAAAACCTGTATAGCTTTCAGTGTTCTGTTTTGAAATGCTATATTATGTTTGACTCTATTCTGTTTTGTTTTGCTTTTTTTTGTTCTATTTTGTTTTGTTTTGTTCTATTCTCTTTAAAATAAAAAAAAATAAAATAGCATAAAATTGCTGTGTAGCTTCTATCTCCTTACAGAACTTTGACTGTTCACCAGGTAATATGGATCAACCATCCCATACGATAAAATGCTAATATTAACCTATTTGAATTCTTATTCTGAAACTAAATTTTAACTTTCAAAGGCATAAAATGGGTTTAACAATACCTAATTTATAGTTGTAGGAATTAAAGCAGGTAAAACATAAAAACTTGTCAAATTTCAAAGCACATTTAGTTTGCAGAAATCTTGACCTTTTCATGGAAAAGAGATTCTCTACTCTATCCTTTTAACTCTTGCTTCATCTTTCAGTTGTCTGCTGGGATGTCCTACCACCCAGGAAGGCTTTCCTGAGTCACCAGTGTTAGGTGACATGCTCTGAGGGCTTATCCACATTAGACCACTAAGGATGCTTCTCTTTCATTGCACTCACGATTATGCATTGTGCTTATTTAATAAAGATGGAAATCTGAAGGTTGGGGGATCTATTCTTTTCACTGTGTGTCTCCAATTTTTATTGTCCATCAGATAGGAGGCATCTTACAAATATTCATGGGATGAATATAACCCATCTGAGCAATGTGAGTAATTGGGGGGGGGAGCTAATTTGCAATAACAAATTTCAGAATATTATTCCAAGTACTGATAGTATTGTAACTAAAGCATAGAAGAATCAAAGAATCAAAGTTTCTGAGAAACGTTGAATAGCACATTGTGCAAATAGCATACTGTGCCTGGGAGGTCCTAAATTAGTTTCAGGAAGTGATGTTGAAAACGTATATTGAACTTGGGCTAAGTGCTGAGCCTTTGCATAATAACTAAGACTAGGGAGAACTTCCAGATTTAAAGCAAGACTTGGCATGAGAAGAAAAGGGATTAGGACTCAACTGGTCACTCGTGTATTGTGTGGCACTTTTCTTTGAAATGGAGAAAGAAGAAGATAGTAAGTAGAAAGTCATTGATGTGCTCCTTGGGCTCATAATCCAAAGAGTTTTGCCCTCTGCTGTATACTAAGTCAAGAAATCCTTCAAGTGATATCCTTCAATACTTTCAGAGACAGTCAAAAAAAAAAGTCATAAAATGAATGAGCTCTCCTCAGTGCTAGAATCCTGGAATGAAATAGTCATAATCATGTTCAATTTGCCCTAGAGATATCTAGGTAATTGGATCTGGAGCAACCTTTAAATGGAACACAGCATTAGTGTTGTGTTGTAGACTTTCCCAGCTCAGTGTCCCTGGCTTCACAGAAGCAGGACTCTAGGATTTAATTAGTTTTCTTTAAGATGTGTCACCAGTCACTGTACAGTAAATATTAACCAGACCTAATCATTTGTTTATTGCTTGACAGTTACCGTGAAAATTTATGGTGTTTTTGTGATTGAAGCCTATGAAGACAAATTCTAAATACAGGGTTACATGCAAGAAAGGGCCTTTTGGAAATATGAATAAAGTTGGATCGTCTCTACTTAAGTCCCTAACCAAGATTTTTAAAATAAATTATTTTGGGGCATCCTATTTCTGAGATGGAAAGAATAAATGTGTGAAAATGCCTACAGATTTTAATCTCTTGAAATTTAGTTCTGAAAGAGTCCATTTCATGGTCTGTTTAACTGTATCAGAGGAACAATCTAACAAGATGGGAAATGAAAAGAATTGCTGCGTTCACATCTTGCTTTGTATCTTAAAATGTGACATTTAAAACTAAAGGACCTTCTAGACTTACAATTATATTAAATACTGGCATTGGGAATAGGACATCTGTTCTTAATCAGTATTTTGGATTTGTGTGAGTGTTTGTGGACCAGAAAAAAGTGGGTCCTTGAACTTGTAAAAATGTTGATGTTATAATAGCAATAAATAGACAACAAGTTATGAATTACTGGGTCATTAATGCAAGCTTCTTGATTAAAGTCAATTCAATTCTATCATTATGACTTATTATATGCCTGAGGCATGCATATAAACATCTAAGCACACATGCCTAGACTTGTTTCATTGTTTATTTATAACTATTATTGGTTGTAAAAAGAAAGTGATCTTAATAAATTTTAATAGAAATTTACTATTTTTATGACATAAAGTTATCCTACCAAACTTAGCCTGGGCAGCTGCCTACTCTTTACCTCTCAGAAACTTATACCTTCATAAACAAGCCCCATTAGATAAGAAAAATGATGAGACAATTTTTGCATTATATGCTCACTCAAAGTCTCAAAGCAATTTACAAACATTGATTAATTATGTCTAAATACATCCCCCTAGGTTACATAGCTGCTAATTTTTCCATCTGTCAAATAGGAAGTATGAAACTATTTACACAAACATTTGTAGCTTCAATTTTGTCCTTAGCTACTTGTGCACCTGCAATCTTGTGTATTTGAAAGCAGTTAAGAGAATCATGTTTACTAAGAAAGCAAAATGAATCTGAATACAGTTATACAACTATTACTGTGTGTGTGTGTGTCTGTGTGTGTCTGTGTAATTTCTAAGACTTCAAATGCCATGTTTTATGCTTTAAAACAATTTGGGGCTGGATGTGTAGTGTAGTGGTAGAAAATGTACTTACTATGTGTAAGACCATGGATTCAATCCCCAGAAAAAAGGTAACATAAAATAAACAAGAAAAGTCTTGCTTGCTATTTTTTTTCTGTCTTAGATGCCTTTCTTATCCTTATCCCTCACTCTAACCCCAAGCTAACTCAAGATTTTAGCTCCAACAATTACTCCTCCATAAAGCTTTTATTGCTGCACCCGTGAGCCGAACAATGATGATTTTTTTCCTGGAACAATACCAACATTTTGGGTTAGAGACTATATTATAAATATGTGAGTCAATCTATGTACAGCCTCAAAAACAGACACAGAGAAAGATTTAATATAAGAAACTGGATTTGTAATTGTGAAATGGAGATGAAGATTTCTGCTGAATTTAGAATGCTGCCATGGTCCCTGCTGTCATTCTAGCTTTGCTGCTGCCGTGCTAGGGAATCTGGGGTCACTGCTGTGGATGCTATAGGAATCACTGCACGATCACTGAGCAGGTGCCAGTCCTACTGATAATGTTAGAATCACCATGGGTCATGGAGCTCACAGTCACCTTAAGTCTGTTACAAAGAATGTATATTCTTTCCTTCAAACTACACATACACCACTCGTGACTTTTCTTGGCAGAACCCAACAAAAGCACACACAGCAAAAGGGATTTGGAAATGTAGTCTTTATAGTTTCAACCCAGCAAAAGCATGGAGAGTACAGAACAAGTACACTTTAAAGACAACAGACAAAACACTGGTGTAGACCTATATGTGTTTTAGACACAAGACAATTCTTGTTGTAGTTGGCCATTTACTGTAAGACAGCAACTTACAGCCATATGCAAGAAATTTTGGTGACTTGAAAGCAGTGGAGGTTTATGAGCATTGGTCAAATCCTGGATATATTTGAAAATGGAAGAGAAATTTCTGATTGATTGAATGTAGGCATGAGAGGAAAGGATGGTGGGAAGATATATTCACCATCAATATGTCCGTATATTGCAGGGAGAACAGACTGGGAGACTGGTGTTGTTCAGGAACTCAGTTTTGGATATTGGAAATGCTTCTTGGATATCCAAGTGAAGACACTGAGTTGATCACATGAACCTGGATTCATGAAACAAATCAATGCTAAAATAAAGTTATAGACCAGCTGAGATCATTAAGAAAGGGAGAAGGTAGAAAAGAAGAGTGAGTCAAAAACTGATCTTTACGGAACCTTAGTATTATAAGGTTAAAGACATGGGGAGGCAACCACAAAAGAAGCTGAGCAAGATGAAAACAGAGATTTAAGATAACTAAGAAAAAGGTGGAGTTCTGAAAGGCAAAAAAAAGAGCGCTTCAAGAAAGTGTTTCAAGGAGAAGTGATAAAATGGGTCAATGCTACTAGTAAGAGGATACTTAATATTTACCTTTAAATTGAAAATGAAAATAATTCACCTCTTTTCAAAGTGATGGTGGTTCAATATCCAAACCTCAGAACTCTGACTGTAGTGCTTTGTAAGTACCCATGACACTGAAGTTTAACATCATTAGCGGCTTCCAGACAACTGCTAGAGATGAAGATCACGACATCAGCTTGTCCCAAGCATATGTATTACAAAATCTCTATGTGGTTCAAAAGGAGTTGTTTTTTTTTTTTTGCCTTGTTATTTTTACCTACGATAGTTAGGACTCCAAACAGAGAAAAATGTCAAATCTTGTTTGTGATAGTCTAGGAAATGGGGATCAAAGCACCAGGACACATACTACTTTGAAAACATAAAAAGATAGAAACTTTCCATTAATTAAATCACAAGCAGGTTACCTGTTCTATGTGCATCTTTTGGAGTGATTAGACCACTCACTATATCTTATTTTTTTAGACATGGTTTATTCCAATGCAACCGACTTTGACGAGACTTAGGATTGGTGTCTTATGCTGACAGAGTGTCAGGTAATTTTGACAGACAGTTGCTATTTCCAAAAGAAATTCTTCAGGTGCCCCTTAATACAGGGTTATAAAATGTACACAGTAAAGTACCAAATTAAATGCAGTCACTTCTACTTTCTGATGTGAGACTCTGTCTTGAAAGATGTACTTAACATTTTGATCTCCTATTGGGAGTGACTTGGGGAGAGCCAGGACAGATAGATAAATTTTTAAAGCTTGTGACATCTCTTATATCTGATCAAAGGAGAAATCTGGATTATATGGATTTTATTTTGGCAGAGTACATTAAATAATCTTTGAATATACAAAAGTAGATCAAATAATAGATGGAAAAGAAAATCTTTCTGCCAATTTGTTATGGAAATTGAATTTTGAGGAGAGAAATTGAAGCCTAGGAGAAATATGACCAGTTAAGTGGTCAATGAGAATTTCCCTAGTGTAAGATGATTATGACTAAAAAAATTTATTAAACAGTTATTGTTAATATTTTAAACAACATACTTTCCTGAGATGTAAATACTTCCAATTACACAAACCTTCGGTAAGTTTGTTACTCATAAGTGTTTTTGCACAGTGTACTTTTGGAAAACTAAAGAAAAAAGATCTGAGCGTTCTATCTGGTTTGGCTTGGAGCAGACTGAAAAGATGTTTGTTGGAAGTGATTGTTAAGTAATATTAATAGAAAAAAACATAAAATCAAGTCATGCAAGCTAAGCACCTGGAAATTTACAAAAATGTTTGGGAATATACTGGTCTTTTCAGAATATGAGGTAGGGAAAATCTTTGTTTAAATTACAAAGAACATGATGATGTCAGCTGACATCTAGATGTATAGAGAATCCTAAAGTTGTGTGTGAATGTTTGC
>RJWT010027948.1:0-15356 GCA_004365215.1 Cuniculus paca
TCCTTACTAAGTTTCAAGTTTGTTCAATCAACACATGGCAGATGATCAAAGGCTGGATGGAGCCTGGGGAGCCGTGGAGATGTGGCATTCAGAACTTCTGCAAAGCATATGAATGTTACAGATACTAAGGAATCAACTTTTGGTCTGTCTAAAGTGAAACAGACTACAATATTTTACCCTGCCTGTAAATACTTATTAAGTCTGGGTGGTAGATCGATGTGGTAGCATATGCTTGTAAGTGATCCTAGCACTTGCGAGGCCGAGGCAGGAAGAGTGAGTTTGAGGTTGGCCTGGGACTACACAGTGAGCTCAGTGTTAGCTTGGACTACATAGCAAGACCTCATTAAAAAAAAAAAAGCTTGGGCAAATTTTATGATTTAACTATGACCTTCCTCAAGACAATTTCCAATTGTTAATTTGGGAGCAGGGAGAGTAACTAACAGCAGCACTGACACAAATAGTTGAAAATGCCCTCCTCTTTGAGATATTTTCTTTAAATGGCTTTAGGATACCAAACTTCTCTTCTTCCCTTTCCTCTCACTGCTGGCTCCCCTTTCTTCTCCAGTTACTTAATGCTGAAATGCCCCATGGCTTGGTTCTCCACCCTCTTCCCTGGCCACATTCACCCTCCTATGTATCTGAATCCAGTTCTACTCCTTCAAATAATGTCCATGGTGAAGTTGCTTACACCACCAACCACTAACCTTGCAGTTATCCTTGGCATTTGTCTTTCTCACTCTCCCTCTTTGCCATGTGAAAATCCTGTTGGTTTAACTTCATATTCAGCTATGATTAGGCCACCGTTTGTCATGTGCACTGTTATTCCTGTGGCCCAGGACCTCTTGGTTTCTAAAACAGCCAGAATAAATGTTTTACTGGTTTATTTTTATCTATATGCTTATTATAGAAAGTGTTTATTATATTATTATCTGTATGTTTATTACTATAAAGGTTTCTACACTCCTAAATATTTTAATCTTAGTATCAATTAGGTTCTTTCTAAAGAATCTATTTGCCTCAGTGAAAATGCGAAAATGTGATTTGGCATGTAGAATTCCCAATAGGACAGTTTTCAGAGCCATCTTAGAATTATTCTATAAAATGATTCATTGTTAGGATATTACCAGTTAAATTTTATTTTTCTTAATAGTTTTTATTCAACTTTCATAACAATATTTAAACACACAAACAATTCAAAAGGAGTAGTGACCACTGCTTAACCACCGCCTAGATTCTATCCTCAGTATTTTGCCATATTATATTATACATTCATCCACTGCTCTTTTCATCCATCAATTCATCTAATTTTTGGGATGCATTTCAGAGTTATTTTTTAGGATAGGGCCAAACTGTGCCACTCTACTGCAAATTCTTTCCACTTCATTCTCAGTAAAAGCCAAAGTTCTTCAAGTGGCCTTAGAATTCATAAATAATTTGATCTTTTTACTTCTCTGATAGTCTTTCCTATCACTTTCCTCATGGCTATTCTCTGGACATACTAAACACACTCTAGTCTTGGGTTTTTGCTCTAGCTCTTCCCTTGGCATGGATTTTACTTTCTGGTATTTACCCACCTCTTATCTTTCAAATGATGCCTACCTGGACCAGTCTCTATTCAATTGCTACCTTCTTGCATAGTTCTATCTTCTTTTTCCCTTAGTACTTATCATCCTATATAACTTATTATGTTTATTGTCTTTTGTAAGCTCATGGCCACTGCTCCATGAAGGCAAGGGCTTTCCAAACTCTCAGAAACAGTATTTGTATATACTTGAGCACCTAGTAGGCACCAGGTGTACTGCTAATTGTCTTAAATATATCATCTCATGTACAACTCATGGCAACCCTACAAGATAGGGTTTACAGATGAGGAAATTGAGGCTGACATCTTCCCATGGCACTGCACAATCTTTTATACAATTTTTTTGGGGAGGTACCATGAATCAAACTCAGGACCTTACACTTGCACGCAGGTGCTGTACTACTGAGCTATATCCCTGGCCCTTATATAATGCTAAGTCGTTATTTAACATTTCTTTTCATGTAATACATTATGAATTGAGTAACCCCTATCACTGGGTGTTTAGGCTATTACTGTTTCAGCATAATGTAGAGTTCTTAGAGCTTTATGGTATTGCTGCATGAGAGAACCTCAACTATGTATAAATTCCCTTGGGAAAAGAACCCTCTTCTGCCATAGGAGGTACAGGTCAGGCTGCCACGGAACTATGTGAGTGGGTCTAGGAGCCACAGCCAGAGCTATCATAGCTAACCATACTGTCTTCGGGAACAAAGCTCCAGACTCCTGCAGGGTAGAGGGAGAGAAAAGGGCATCTTAATTCTTACACAGGCTTATGATCAATCTTGTGTTCAGACCCACCTGCATCCCTACTTTCTGAGACAATTGGTGCCTCCAATTCCTAAGACTTTTTGGTGTTCTGTAACAAGACTCAATTAGTCTCTGGCATCACACCACAGCCAGTTTAGATTTCTACCTTATCTCTGAATTTTTAACACTTTATTGATATTTTAGGACTGCAGGAAGGATCGGTAATAAATAGCTGTAATCTACCAATTGTGTTTTTAAGTTGAAATCATTTACATTTTATTGGCCATGTGTACGTGTGAGCATAAGAGATAGAAAACGAAGAAAAACAAGAATGAGGGCAAACTGTTCCTGTCCTTTGCTTAATTTTCTACTGGGGAGGTAATTATTACTTGTAAGGTTGCTTCCATTATTAAGGATTTTAATCCTCTTATATGTACTGAACTTACCACCCTACTCCACAATCTCAATCACAGGATAAAGACAGAAAAACATTCCTATTTGCATCAATAAATCTTAACCATAAATTCCAATATTCTCTTCCCCACACTCCTGCCTGGTACTGCGACTGCTTGCAGGGAGCCCTGAGATACATCCCAAGCCTCCTCCCCCCACTTAGAGATAGTGTCTCACTATGTACTTCAAGCTGGTCTCAGACTTATGGCAATCCTCCTTCCTCAGCCTCCTGAGTGCTGGGATTAGAGGCATGCACCACCATATCTCAATATTTTTGAGTTGTACTAATTCCAGAAATCTCAAAGGACAAAAGCAAAGGAATACAACATTGGAAAAAACAACAACAAACCCAGAAAAACTTCACAACTGCTTTTACTATATTAAGTGCTGTTCCTATGGACTGAATGTTTTTGTCCTCCCAAATTCCTATGTTGAAATCATAACTCCTAAAATGATAATATTAGGAGGTAGGGGTCTTGGGGAAGGTGATTAGGTTACAAAAGCCGATCCCTCATGAATGGTTCATGCACCTGTAAGAGGCACAAGACAGCTTGTTAGTCCTTCTTATCTATCTATAGATCTTGTTAGTCCTTCTCTATCCATCCACCCACCCACCCACCCGTCCATCCACCTACCTAGTTAGCTATCATCTTTTTCTTGACAGGGGGTCTTGCTATGTAGTTCGGGCTGGCTTTGAACTCACAGCAAACATCTCAGCCTTCTGAGTGCTGGGATTATAGTTGTGCACAATACCCAGCTCCTTCTACTATTTCAGGTTATAGCAAAAAGACTACATGAACCAAGAAATGGGCCCTCAGCAGACAACAAATCTATCATCTTAATTTTAGACTGCCCAGCCTCCTGCACTCCAAGAAATAAATTTCTGTCATTTATAAACTACCTAGTATATGGTAATTTCTTTGTAGCAGTCCAAGTGAACTATGACAGTTGTCAACTTGAAGTTTTATCCAGAAAAAAACAGCCCCGGAGAAAGAGAGTATGAAGAAGCACTTATCTGCACGGGATGTCAGTCATGTCTGCTGAGTTTATTGACAATTTTTTTGCTCTGCCAGCACTGAAAAGTTCTTGCATGGTTATGAAGAGGAGGCTATATTCTATTCTGCCTCACATATCTACAAAACTGGCAGCCAAGTTGTGATGCCAGGAGCTTTAGTGTTAGTAGTGACAGTTGGTATGTATGCGAACAGCAGAGAGAAAACATCTTAATTTTCAAGTTATCAGGTTGGATTCAGAGTGTTGACACTTGGAAAATCTTGCTTTGACTTATAAAAGGAACAAATTGGTACAAAAGCCAAAAACAGAATAAGTATGAAATAATGTCATATGTTTTCTTCTAACAGTGACTACATTTTCAAAGAAAGGAGAAAAAGAAAACTTTGGAATATGCACTGTTCTATTTTATAGTTACACATTTCAGATAAGAACTACATTTTATTTGTCATTATAAAACATATCAGGTCTTGATGTTAATTACTCTAGACCTAAAGAATGTGAACAGACAAACTGGACTACTTTTTGACCAACAACAGTTTCATATGGTCAACCTAACACAAAGTATTATCAGGTATCAAAAAATTAGGGGAAGGCTTTCATAACCAATACAGAGCATGATTTTGACTAAGTTGATTCCTTCATATGAAAACCATACACATGTACATAATTTCTCACAAAATATAAACAAGCAGGTATTTCCTCTACTAAATACAAATGAGTATATCACCATTGTTTTCAGGATCCATAAACTTGAAAAACCTTTCACTGAATTGTCTATTAAAATTTTAGGAAAACAGTTTAAAAGAAGATTACTTTAATATCTCTGCTTGGGAAGATGGCAGGTTGGATTAAAAAAGAAAAGAGGCAAGTAAATAATTCTAATTACCAAAAAGTCTAGGGCAAAAAATACATAGAGCACTTCTCTACCTTTACCATCTTGTTTAACTTTGTGCAAAAATGCTTCTCCTTCCTTTAATAGCTTCTAAACACAAAAGACTGAAGACATTCTAAATACAAGATTTTAAAAAACCAAGTAATTAAAATAGCCTCTTTGCTGAGAATTAATTTTATGCTTTAGTTCAGCAAAGTAAATTCTTAAGGGAAACATGATTTTTACTCCAGGAATAGACGATTTTTTTCTACATACACACACACACACACACACACACACACACACACACAAGCTAACAAACCAGGCCACTCTTTTAAAACTTTCTTTGGAAAATATAATTCCTGAATTTTAAAATTTAACACTATATCTGCAAAAATTTAGAGGCAATATATACCACTTTATAATAAGGTTTTTGCTCTGCTCTAGCAGAAATTCTCTGAAGTCTCAATCCCCAGCATAATGTCTCCCAGATGTCTGCAACAGTTGCCATGCCAACTAAAGCAGCTTAAATTAAATGAGGGGCTGAAAAGGCACCTGCATCACTCCAGGTCTGTTGTGCATTAAATAAAGATCTCTTGACAGGGACTCAGAGGTGCCATTAACTTGAACAGCATCTATCTGATTATTGTTTGAGTAATTCAATGAGGGTCTCCACACAAGAGTAAAACAGGGAGCTCCTTCCTCCTCCTGGTCTTTTTAAATGGGCCAGCCTCTCCAACAGCTGGTGTACCTACTGGATCAATGACTTTGTTATGGGCTTTTAAGTTACCATGAGGTAATGATAAGCTACAAAGCCAAAGTTAAGAGTCTTCAGGAGAATATTAGCAGATTAACCACTTCCCCCATTAAAACTTGTCATTAAAAATATGATCATTAAAAACATGATACACAGTATGCCAACCTCAAATGATTTGAATAGCCTTGCTATAAAATAAATTGCTGCTGATTGCAGCAATTAGTTAAGTAGCTCCATGAAATATGAATTTCAAAATGTACTGATTTGCTTCAGAAAAATGAATGATGCAAATGAACAATTACAAATGTATTGGAGAGGGAACATACCGCATCTCTGGTGCATCAGGTGCCCAAGGGAAACAACGGTGACTCTGTGTTGCTTCAAAGAGCTAATTTTTTTTTTTAACACTTTATGCTTCTTTACTGCTTTCTCAAGATGAGTTACTATAGATCATCACTTGATAGAAAAACTTCAGCTAGAGAGGTTATGTGATCAACTCAAGGTCACATTCCCAGTTAACATAAAGCTGGGGCTAGCTTAGGCTTCTGGACTCCTCGGCCAGTGCTCCCCCCACTACATCAAGCTGCTGCCCAAACAAACTTGCCTTTTTGAGTCCAGATTCCCATTTCCATTTTCTTTTCTTTCAGGATTGGGAATCAAACCCACGGTCTTGTGCATGCTAGAGAAGCATTCTACCACTGAACTCCACTTCTCATCCCACTATCTCCATTTCTTAAATATCTTAAATAGGCTAGACTTGAAATGAATGATAGCTGAATTCTGTATTTTTAATTATGGGCTCTGAGGAAAAAAATAATAAAGTACACTTTAAAAAAAAGCTTCAATAAATCATCTAATCTAATCCTCACAATACCCAGTTTGTAACCTTTCCTCTTTACAAACTGAACACAGGGAGGTGGGGAGAGGCTAAGATGCTTGATACAGTACTTGGACTCAAATCTAGGCTGTAATGATTCTGAAGTCCGACCCTTTGCTTTTCTAGTGAAGGAATGTCACACTGATAAGCCAAATAATGATTCTTCTTTTGCCAATAACTCAAAAAAAAAAAAGGTTAAAAATCGTAAAGTTTTTGTTGTTATTTTTACACTTCACTCTTTGCCTGTGTCTCTTTTCACCTCCTAAGTATTCAGTCTGTTCAGGTCTTCCTGATATCCTTCTTTAGTCCAATTATAAAATTAAATTTGCCAATTTAAAAAACATTTTTCCATCTATGAATCATATAGGGTAACCTAAATAGGTTAATTAACATTCTTTAAATGGATGAGAGGAATTTTAAAAATTGTATGTAAAAGAAGGAATTCCAGGATAATTTTTTGTGTGATAGAGTAGAGTTTTAGGTTAGTGGCCCTTGACAGGTAAACAGCAAAAAACAAAAAACAACTGAATTAGAGACTGCTGGAAATATAGGACAGGCATTTGATAAGAGGTCAAAGTCTAGAATATAAGTTTGGGACTCATTTGATATGAAGTACTGTGGTGATATGTCTACTTTCTATTAAAATAAATCTGCCAGACAGGGCATTAATTTTGCTTTTGATTAAAATCTTGTTTTCGGGCCGGGGATTTAGCCCAGCAGTTCAAGCACTTGCCTGGTAAGTACGAGGTTGTGAGTTTGATCCCGGTACCCTGCCCCCCCCAATCTTATTTTCTTTGTAAAAACGTTTTTAAAATTGTTTTCATTTTCCTCTTCATATATTGAAAATATTGGATGTTTATGTTATACAAGTGCATCACCATTAATAGGCTATAAATTCAAATTCAACTTCAAACTTTTTAGAATGATACCCATCAGAGTGAACAGCAGAGTTGTTAGTGCATACAACAAATATGAGCAAGAAATCTTACTGGCTGCCCACAAAAGTTGCTCAGGAAGAACATGTCTTCATGGAAGACACAATTAGAAGCAGGAAAAAGCAAGAAACAACCTTCAGAGAATCAAGGAGATGAGGTGGGAACATATGAGAGATACCAGAGAGGCAGAGAAAAAAGGGGGAATGTTTAGAATGAAGAACAGATTTGTACAATTTTCTGATGCAAAAAGATTATGGGCAAGAAGACTAGGAAACTAACCTAGGGCCTGGCAGCCAACTACATTCAGTGCAACGTTAAGCCTCCCTTGACCTCTTGTTTCAATTAAAGTAAATCTGAGCTATGATCAGTATTTTTTTAACCTACCTCTATGATGCTGTATCTATTTTAGGAAGTAATTTAAAAATGCAGAATAATCAACTTCATGCCAGAAATCTTGACTACCCCAATTGTCAAAGATAATTCTGCAGAAAAAGCCACACAATTACCACAAAAACAAATGCTGACATCAAATTCTGACCTTCAATTATGAATAGAATGATTGAGTACTTTTCTGTTTTTAGAAAGTCATGATTACTTAAGCAGTCTCAGAGGATGCAGGACCAATGCCAATAGCATCTTTGTTTAACTGTCATCATTAACATCAATAAATACTGACTGGGTACCAAGTGGGTGTTAAGAGCATGCTAACTCAATGACAAGATAGAGAAAAAAGATAGGTGAATACAAGGCAATGGTGAAGGAATTACAAAAAGACTGACACTGGAAAACAAAAGTCAAGTAGATATGGCGAGAAAGAGGCAAAACATTTTAATGTATATAGATACACAAGTTTGACTGAAAAAAGAAAAACAGTTGATACTTATTCAAAGTTTTCTATGTGTTAGGTACTCGGTTTTAAATTTATTTTTGCCTAATCTGCTTTTAATTAGTCTAAAAAGTAAGTCCTATTATAATCATTATATAAAGGAGGAAAGAAATTTAGAAAGGTGAAGGTGCTAGTCAAAGGTCATAGTATTTAGTAGAGGTGTGCTAGATCCCAGCCCCCTTTTTTTTGTGCTGCTGGCGATTGAACCCAGGACCTTTACATGCTAGACAAATACTCTACCATTGAGCCAAATTCCCAGCAACCAGCCCTTTTTCTTAACCTGTACTCTCTTTCAAAAGATCAAGTATACTGCAGAAATATAAAACCACAGATAGAACAAAATAATTCAGAAGGGAGAAGGCCTGGAAACTTTATTTATTTATTTATTTATTTTTTGCGGCGCCGGGGATTGAACTCACGACCTTGCGCTTGCTGGGCAGGCGCTTAGGCTGCTGAGCTAGATCCCCAGCCCTGTTTTTGAGACAGGGTTTCACTATGCCGTTCAGGCTGGTCTTGAGCTCACTTTGTAGCCCAGGCTGGTCTCGAACTCACAATGATCTGCCTGTCTCAGCCTCCCGAGTGCTGGGATTACAGGTGTGAGCCACCACGCCCGGGTGGGCTGGAAACTTTAAAATAAGGAATTAAATAGATGTAGCAATAGGAGGCAGTATGATGTAGATTTTGGAGTCAAAATGATCAGGGTTATGATCTTACCACTTGCTTGGTAACATTTGGCAAGTTAAACAATTTCCCTGTACTTGCATTCATAAAATTGGTACAGTGACATCTACTACACAAATTATTGCCAGCATTTAGATGTGTGGATTTAGAATCAAATATAAATGTCTGCTACAAACAACAACAACAACAAAAACCAGGGACTAAGTGGTAGACAATAGGTATGATCCTCATTTGGACACTCCCCGCCCCAGCTGCCTGAGCTCCCAGAATGGTTCTTCCCAGCCACTTGAGCCTGTGGAACAACGCCTACTCTGCTAGGACACGGCACACTTGGCTCACCTGCCAGGTCACATCGCACCCACAACAAAACATTAACCACTGCTATAGGTAAGCACTCAGTCATTCTCACTACCCCAACCCCACACCTCTCTTTGCCTCACCCCACTTAAGCTCATCTCACGAACTCCCTTAACCCTATTCATAAAAGACCCAGCTCAATAAATCTGACTTGGCCTCTCCTTTGGAGTTACTCCAGAAGTTCATGCCTGGAACCCAAAATTTAGGCAAATTCTTTTACTGGGTCATCACCATTTCTATCGTCATCATAATCATCATCATCATTGGGAGGAGGAAGGGTATAGTTTATTAAACATAAATATGCTAGGTGCTGTGCCAAAAGTCATAACATACATTAACAGCCCTGAGAGGAAGAATATTACTTCTATTATCACTGAGAAAACTGATAATCAGAGAGAGAAGTATCAAGAAACTTTTCAAGGTCTAAAAGCTGGTAAGAATATGTGTGCGTGTGTCATGATTTGAACTCAGGACAGCGTGAAAGACCATGATCTTTCCCAGTGTATAACTGTGCTTTTAGTTCTTCCAACATCCACTCCTGGGAAAAAAAGAAAAAGCAAAAGACAACAAAGCTGGGTGTGGTGGCGCATGCCTGTAATTTCAGCACTTGGGAGGCTGAGGCAGGAGGATCGTTGTGAGTTTGAGATCAGTCTGAGCTACGAACTGAGCTCAAGGCCAGCCTGAACTGCACGGTGAGAGCCTGTCTCAAAAAGACACCCCCCCCCAAAAAAAAGACAAAACAAAACGAAACGAAACTTCCAAAAAGGCAATCACTCAGAAAGCCAATGTGATTTCCTTTAAGCCAATGTGATTTCAAAAAGCAAGCACGCAATCTCAAAAGGATAGCACCACTAAAGGAAGGGAAAAATTTTATTTATTTCTTATTAATGCAGTGTTGTTGGCACTGAAAAACATTATGTCAATGACAGTCACACTCCTTCGGAGTTCATTCATATGAAGACAAAAAGTCCTTTTTTTGGACCAAGGAAAGTTTTCTACAGGACAAAGCATTTTTAAGAAGTATCTACATGATTGGTTTTGTATAGACTGGAAACTCAAGGGAATAATTACAAGTGTGAATCTCTGTGAGACCTCTAAGAATCTCCACACAGGGGACTCACAGTTTTGGTAATGAGCTTCTAGTAACCTGAATGATTTCTCAGTCTGGAGCTCTGAGTGGTGAAAAGTAGTTATCAGATTAGTATCCTGTAACTGATTAATATTCCATATATAAAACCCAAACAAAAGAACCCACACACATATACACCCATGCACAAACAAAAACACACATAAAACCTCAAAACTGCTTTCTCATGCAAATCACATTTCTTTTGGAAAAAATGCCATTTCAATCTGATCCTATTTTCTACCATTTGATTCTCTTGCTACCTCTAAGTAATGCATCAATAAGAGGAAAAGACTGACAATTAAACATGTAATTATTAGTCCTACTGCCAATTGTGTAATTCAGTGTTTTTGCTTAATAATGATATGCACAGAGTATGCAGAGAGCAAGGTATTAAGTAGTACATGAATAAATTGTATGTTGGCTGAAATACAAATTTGAGGTAGCATGTTATAGGTCTAAGTTTCCTGAGGTACTACTCTCAAATTGAGTTGATAGCAGGAGACTTGGCTAGTCTGTGAAGTGGCTAAAAGCCCTACTGATTCTCTATATCCTTCAATTAAGGCAAGTGTCATATATTTAGTCGCTTCTGAAACCCCTAGGTCTTCACATTAACACATGCCTCCTGTTGTGTAGCAATCTTAAAAAACAGAAATAAAGTCAGGATAGTAGATAGAATCTGACAGAAAAGATCAAATAAATACAGCCCCAGGAGCACCCTTAAACCCTCACACCTGAATCAAGTATGTCAAGCAGCTAATAATCAGAAGGTTAAACAGTTCAGAGGAATGATAATGGGGTTCCGAGGTTTTTCAGAAGCCCAAATTAGGTGTGGCTTTGTAGTTCTTCAATATTAGCGTTTAACAGTTGGGAGCCCTGACAGTATTTTATTCCCGCCACCTGGGAAGTTTTAGAGATGTATTTATTTTTTAATAGAGAGGTGAAGAGACTAGAGCCAAACTGTAGAATTTTTTTTCTCCCTTCACCTAACACAGGTATTTCAAAGAGTTGGTATGAAAAGTTGCTCCAGCTATGGTGTCTCTCTTACAAAGCAAAGGGAAAAAATATTCCAACTGAGCTGGAACTTTAAACAGTTTTTTTAGAACAAACTTAGGATCTGTAATACCTTAAAGCCTAGGTAATCTTTATGCAGACAGGAAGGGCTTTCAAAGGAACTATTAAAAGGAGATATGATGACTATTAAGGGGGTAAGAGAGAGAAGTACCACATATTGTTCTGAATACTGTATCCATTTTAATCATCCAAGTAATTGAGGTAGGTACATTATTCTAATTTTATTAATGGGGTAACTGAGACACAGAGAAATTAAGAAACTTTCCCAAGATCACACAGGTAATAAGAGGTAATGTTGGGATTAAAATCTAAGCAGTCTAGTTAAAAACTCCACAGTCTCTGTCACTATCGTTGATTTCCATTCTATTTTTTCAAGCTAGCAGAATATTGGTGACATAGGCCCTGAATCAGTCATAAGGATTTTGAAATAAATGCATGATAAAGACCTTATTCGTATTGTGTAATGTGACAGTAAGTAACTAAACTAAAAAACTTGTCAGGCTGCAGATCTAAGGGATGATGAGAGTGAGACAGAAAGAAAGGAGATGGATACTAATTTTAGAAACTTCTGTTAATTATGCTCCAACATCAAGACTTTGTAGGAAGAAGAAAGGGAGACACCTGGCTGGTCTAGCTTCTAATGTAAGAATTCTCTGAGAATATAGGAAGAAGGTCAATTTTCCACATTCCTATGTTCAGGCCTCCTGCCTTAAGATTTTTCTCACCTCTCAGGCAAAAAGAGAAATAAAACTGATTCATTACACAGTATTTAGAGAATCAATAAGAACTGGGGTTTATAAACTACCAGGAATAAATTTTTATTACTGAGTGATAAATAAAGTGCTATGCAAACATGTCATAACAAAGCACTGCTAAGTAAGTGCTTTAATAATGAGAGCAAGGCATTCTGGACAGCTCAAGTTGTGTGTGTGTGCAAAGTTGTCACTGTCTTATGTAAAAAGCTATCTATAAAATTCAGAATGTCTCATAATCTAGAGTTCAGAATTACAGTGGGCGTGGTGGTGCATGCCTGTAATGCTAACATTTGAAGGGCTGAGCCAGGAGGACTGCAACAAATTCAAAGCCAGCCTGGGCTACATAGTGAGTTCAAGGCCAGTTTTGACTACATAGCAAGACCTTGTCTCAAAATACAAAACAGGGGCCGGGGATATAGCTCAGTGGCACAGCGCCTGCCTGGCAAGTGCAAGGTCCTGAGTTTGAGTCTCAGTATAAAAAAAAAAAAATTTAAAAAAAGTAAGTAAAATAAAAAATCACAACAACAAAATCCAAGGCTGGGTGTGGTGGAACACATCTGGAATTCCAGCACTTGAAAAGCTGAGGCAGGAGGATTGCTTCCAGCTCCAAGGCAGGCCTAAACAAAGTGAGTTCAAGGCCAGCCTGAATTATATAAGGAAACCCTGTCTCAAAAACAAAACACAACAAAACCAAACCAAAAAACAACACCACCCAAACCAAAATAACAGCAAAAAAAAAGAATGCCTTGCTTGCTCAACTGAAGACCACATGTAATGATCTATGTGCAGTGAACTACTGATGCTGTATGAAAAACTGTCAATGCTGTATTAAATAAAAGCTTTCAAAAAACAAGAACATTTAACATTTTAGCTAGGCTGGGAGAAGAAAATGGAAAATGTATTCTATCACATTATCTCATAAAATATCTGAAGAGAAAGCTTTGAAACCCCCAATTTTAATCATTACACACATAAATACAAGAATGAGTTAAAACGCTTAAACTCATTTTGAGCACTAATTCTGAAATCTTATCGTTCCTGGCTGAAAGAAAATTCCACAACTATAAATATGTGAAACTTAATAAAATCTCTTTCCTCAGATTTTTTCTTTCAAAATCAGTTCCATAAGCAATGAAATTTCAACCTAGATTGTAGACATGAACTTGCCTGGTCTGAAATAAACATGAAGATGCTAAATGGTTATGAATAAGGAGAATACTGTTTGCGGGTTTTGATTTTAAACAATGCTTTTCACATGAAAGAAAAACAGCAATGTGTCAGAGAGCTCTGTGTTCTCTTGTAATAAATGGTCAGCCCTAAATCTCATCATTTTCTTTGCAACAAAAAGCACGGATGCCTTCGCAACTAGAAAAGATCGGTGTGAGCTTCAATTAGACTCACTGACCTTTTCTGAAGCATGTCTGTGCTTCTCTATAGAAATCAATGGAATAAAAGGTCATTTTGTTAAGATGTCTAAATATGGCAATCTCTCTTCCAGGCAAAGGCAAATTCATTTTCTTTTAAAGCACCTAATTTGTTGTATAGGATGTCAAAAATTAAAGCCTTAAATACAATTTAAAATCAGTTTTACTACCCTCCCCCCCAAAAAAGAAGCTGGAGAACTGTCATTCTACATAGTCTATTATAGCCCAGAATATTGCTGGATGAGTATTTGTCACTAAGATTATAACCATGCATGTAATAAACGAGTGGAGAATCCTAGAGCAAACAATGTTATTTCAAATCTCAGCTCTCTTTCAAAGTGCTCTGGAAAAGGCAAAAGCAAGCTGTTTATCTGTCAAGTATGGATGGTGAAGTATAGTGATTACAAATCTCTTACCATCATTATCTTCCAAAACAAATTCGTACACATAGAAATTCAGATATATTTGAAAGATGAGCTTCCACCTATATTAGGAACATTTTACTGCTGCAATTTTTCATTCATGAAAAGGCAAATTCTTCAATTACTTAATTCAGATAGTAAAGGATATATACATTTCTTATTCTCAATACAATGAATATGGACACTTTTTCCAAAAGGCAGTAAGACCTCAAGTTAGACCTACCACCCCTTAATGATAGCAAAAACTTATTTCTACATCCAGACAATTTAGGTTTTTGTTTTTGGTGTTTTTTTTTTTTTTTGGTCATTTTGAGACAGTGTTTCACTATGCAGTTCAGGCTGGTCTTGAACTCACTTTGTAGCCCAGGCTGGCCTCGAAGTCCCAGAGATCCTCCTGCCTCAGTCTCCAAGTCTGGCATTACAGGTATGCACCATTATGCCTGGCTCAGACAATTTAGTTTTAAATGTTGTTTTGACCAATAGAATCTGAGAACATTTACTCCAATTTTATTTGTTGTAAAATCATGCAAACGATGTCATGTAAACCCAAGAGCAGATTGTTCAGTGGTATAAACAAGTACGACACCATTCTGAAAGGAGCAAAGGTCTCTTCATACATCAATAGATAGGCACTTCCAGACCTACCCAGTGCTGCCCATCACTAGCAGTTCATTTTTGGATAGAGATTTTAAAACAGATTTGAAGGGCAGAAAAGATTCCAAATATATGGAGAACAGCACTCTGTCTGAAAGAGTCTAGGAGTGGGTATCAAAGAAGTCTGTTCTGAGTATTTTTTTTATGACAGCTGGGAAGAGATGACACAAAAGGCAGATCCATTTAAAAGGATCTGCCTTTTATGTGTAGGAATATGATCTGACATAATGCCTCATCTATTTGTTCACACTACGCATTTTCTAAAATTTATAAAATATTATGCAGCTAGATGTGTCACTCAGTAGCATTCTTTCACACTGCTATTTAGTTAGAATACCTATGCCAAAAGGGTTAAATGGATCCAGGAAGAGGAATCAGGCATGGCTTAAAATACTGTAGGAAAAATATAAGAATAATGATTGGCAATATTGAAAATATACTTATCCCACTAACATGTAACTGTTTAGGAAGAACTACTGAGAATGCTTTGTTCTATGAAAATTACAAGGTGCAGATAAGTCGTCCAAGCTCTTTCTCTGAAAAGTGAGGAGTGAGGGAAGGGCGGGGTGATTTTTTTTTATCTGTAAGAAAATTCAGTTGATATCTGTATTATACAATGGGCTACTCTGGTATTATAATTATTTGAAAACTATCAGTCTTATTAAACCATAAGCTTCTTAAGGGTAGTGGCAATGGCTGATGTGTGTGTGTTTGTGTGTGTGTGTGTGTGTGTGTGTGTGT
>RJWT010027949.1:0-15360 GCA_004365215.1 Cuniculus paca
AAGTTTTTCAGGGTACATCAATCTGGGTTGGAGGTTGTTTTCTTTCACTCCAACCTCTTCTTGACTTGATGGTTTGTGTTGAGAAATCTGTCATGATTCTGATTGCTCTTCCTTTATAGGTGATCTGTGTCTTTTCTCTAACAGCTTTTTACATTCTGTTTTTGTGCTGAATTTCTGGGATCTTGATTATTATATATCTAGGTGTAGATTTATTTTGGTTATGGCTAGCTGGAGTTCTATATGCCTCACTTCTCTGTATGTGAGATCCTTTTCCCATGCTTGGGAAGTTTTCTGCTGTTACTTCTGTAAGTAGACTTTTTACGTCATTTGTGTTGACCCCTGCTTTTTTGCTGACACCTGTCATTCTTAAATTATTTTTCTCTGCATCATCTTACAGCCATTGAATTGTTATTTACTGGTTCCTTGTTATTTTTAAGAGATCTTTGCTTTTGTGATTGCTAGCTGCAAATCTGTGTTTCAAGGTCTGAAAGTTTACCTTCAGTTTCTTGCAAGTGGTTTTGCCAGCTTTCAATGGAGTTTTTAATTTCCTGGATATCTCTTTGAACCTGTTTCATGCATTCTATATCTTTCTTGTATTGTTCATTCAAGATTTCCCTCATTTTCCTATGCTCCTCTATTTTTTTTAATCTATGTCTTCTTTAGAGATGCTCAGCAAATCTTTTTATTTATTTATTTATTTTTGTCTTTTTTTGAGACAGGGTCTTGCTATGCAGTTAAGGCTGGACTAAGCTCACTTTGTAGCCCAAGGTGATCTCAAACTTGCAACGATCCTCCTTCCTCAGCCTTCCAAGTGCTGAGATTACAGGTGTGAGCCACCACACCTGGCTAGCAATTCTTTTATTATGTTTTTCATTTCTTCTTTTATCTGAGACAGTAGCTCTGTTTTAATTTATTTTATAGCTTCATGAAGTTGTCTCTTTACTTCAGTTGCCATTGCTTCAGAAACTTCAGGTATGCGACTCCCAAACTCTTCTGTGTTTACATCTCTTGGACTTGCTCTGCATGGGTTGGAGGCCAGAGACTGCTTTTTGCTTCCTTGTCTTGACATTTTCCTGGGTTCTTCCAGACAAGCAGGTAGTAAGGTCCCAGGCACTTCCTGCACTGGCTACAATTTCTCCAAAGCATGACTGGCTGATTCTCTTGGCCAGTGCTGGCTACACGTATCTGATGGTGGCCACTGGGTGTGCTGGTGCAGGGCTGGCTGTTGCTTTTCCCAGCCCACATTGGTTACTGGTGGGAAGCATCCCAGATGGTGGTTGGTGTACCAGGAACAAAATCTTTTTTTTTTCTTTTTTGGTGCCCAGGACTGAACTCATGACCTCACACTTGCCAGGCAGGCGCTTATGCCACTGAGCTAAATCCCCAACCCCTAGGAACAAAATCTTAAAAGCTGTTAGAGAAAGGCTACAAATCACATATACAGCTAAACCCATTACAATTCCAGCAGAATTATACTCAACACAAACCCTAACAGCCAGGAGGGCATACAGTAAAGTGTTTCAAGCCCTAAAAGATAACAACTTCCAATAACTTTTATATCCTGGAAAACTTTCCTTCAAAATTGAAGGAGAAATAAGGTTATTTCCATGACAAGGAAAATTCATGCCCACCAAACCAGCCTTACAAAAAATTTTCAAGGATATCCTACAAAGAGAATATTTATTCAATAATACCAGTTAGTCAGAAAGAATGAATACACTTGGTGGAATGAGCAATTAAGGAAAAGGGGACTCCACTCCTGCAAAAAAAATGGCAGTCAGCAACAGAAAAATAATGCAATGACAGGAATAACTAAATATCATGCTGTTGCTATCACCATATTTTTGTAGCATAATTTGAAGTTTGGGATTATGATGAGCCTGGCCTTGCCTTTATTGCCCAGAATTGCTTTTGCTGTTCTAGGTCTCTTCTGGTTCCATATAACCTTTAGTTTCTACAGTCCTAAACAGAAGAATTGTGAGGAATGCTATTGGTATTTTGATTGAGATCGCATTAACTACATATAACATTTTTGGAAGTATGGCCATTTTGACTATATTGCTTATCCAGAAACAGGGAGTATCTATTTTCTGATGTCTTCTTTGATCTCCTTTTTCAGAGAACTGTAGTTTTCATTGTAGAGTTACTTTGCTTCCTTGGTTAGGTTAATTTGTAAGTATTTCATTTTTCTTTATGCTATTGTGAAAGATACTGTTTCCCTACTTTGTCTCAGTGATTTTGTTATTGATGTACAGGAATGCTACTGATTTTTGAGTGTTGACTTTGCTACACTACTGAATTTGCTCATTCTAGGAATTTTTTGGTAGGATTTTTGGGGTCTTCTATGTGAAGAATCATGTCAGCTGCAAATAATGATAATCTAACTTCTTCCTTTCATTTCCTTTTCTTTCTCATGTCTAATTGCTCTGGTTAATGTTTTGAGAACTATATTGAACAGGAGTGGTAACGGTGGACATCCTTGCCTTGTTCTTGGTTTTAGAGGGAAAATTTTCAGCTTCTGTCTTACTTTTCTCATTGCTGAGATAAAATACTCAATACAAGTTAAGGGAGGAAAGGTTTATTTAGCTCATAGTTTGCAAAGGTTTCAGTACATAATTGGTTGGCTCCAAGGCAGGGTAGCATTGCAGAGGAAAAACACTTCTGAGTGGGCAGAAGGTAGCAAATTAAATAAGGGAAAAGACAAGCCTCTTTCTATCCTTTACACTATACCCAAGCTATCAAAATTAGGACTAACATCTAGAATACACAAATAACTCAAAAAAAGTAGACTCTCACCCTAAAGACCCAATTAAAAAAAATGGGCATCTGAACTAAACAGACACTTATAAGATGAAGAATTATAAATGGCCAATATATACATGAAAAAATATTCAACACCACTAGCCATTTGAGAAATGCTAATTTTCAACAACACTGAGATTTCATCACACTCCAGAAAAAAATGGCCATAATCAAGAAATTCAATAATAACAAATGCTTGAGAATCTGTTGAGAAAAAGGAACCTTTCTTCATTGTTGGTGGGAGTATAAGCCAGTACAACTACTGTATTAATCAGTATGGAGAGTCTTCAAAAAACCAAAACTAGAAATTCCATTTGAGCCAGATATTCCCCTTCTAGGTATCTTTCCCCAAGCATTAAAGACATCGTGTTACAGTGACATATGCATACTCCTGTTTATAGCAGCACAATTCATAATAGCTAAATCTTGGCATCAGTTTGTATGTTCAACAGATGATGGATATAGAAAATGTGGCACAGTATTTACACATAATGAAGCACCACTCTGCCATAAAGAAGGATAAGCTTGAGTCATTTATAGGAAAATGAGTGTACCTTGAGACTATAATGCTAACTGAAATAAATCAGACACACAAGGTTAAATATTACATGGCTTCTCTTATATGAGAAACCAATATGTAAATAAAGTGCAAAATAAAAGAAAAAGAGTGAAAAAATGAAAGAGAAAAAGTTATTATGATCTTATTATTGGTTATTATTGGTATCACCAATGTATCTAAAAGTATACCTTGATTTAGTATATGTGCTGCTGAAGTGAGCACAATGTACCTTGATTTAGCATAAATTATCTTATGTGTTTTATGCTTTTTGGCCTGTTAGTCTGTCTGCTACTAATCTGTGTTTATGATAATTAACTGGATAAAGACTTATAAAATAAATACATAAATATGATGCTAGCAAAAAAGAAAGCAAGAAAGCAAGAAAGAAAGAAAGAAAAAGAGAGAGGTGGCAGGGA
The DNA here is from genome assembly GCA_004365215.1 of Cuniculus paca. NCBI lineage: Eukaryota > Metazoa > Chordata > Mammalia > Rodentia > Cuniculidae > Cuniculus > Cuniculus paca. The sequence goes on from RJWT010027949.1 coordinate 3,778, forward strand.
AGCGAAATAAAGAATTGAGACATGTCATGTACTTGGATCAATTCCCTGCACTGAATGTACTGCATGTATGTACTAATAAAAAGATTTTTTAAAACCTACTAGTAAAGGAGTTATTAGGATATTTCATCAGGTGTTCCATTAATGTCATTTAGTTTTAGGACTCAATTTAGAATCTCACCTTATATTTCATTGTCTTATCTCTAGAGTTTATTCTAATTTGTGACAATTCTTCATTCAGGCTTTTTGTCTTTTAGACTCTTACAGAAAAATACTGTAACTCCATAACTCACACTTTTGAGGATATTGATCACTTATTTTGCAGCACACTTCTCAATGTAGACTTGTCTGCCATGTTCTCATGATTGCGTTCAAGTTGTGCAGATTGGCAAGAACATAACAGAAGGATGGGCCTTTCTCAGAATATCATATTGTAGGGAACAAGATGTTGCTGTCATATTCCTGGTGATGTTTACCTTGACACATGGTTTGAGTGATGTTATGGATGAATTATATCTTCACAAAAAGATATGTGCAAGCACTATGCTTCACCTGTGAATGTGACCTTTGTAGGATCTTCACAGATGTAATAAAAATGCGGCACACTGGATTAGCGTTAGCCCTAAATCCTTTCATGGTGTCTTTACAAGAAGGGGGAAATTAGCTATGCATGGTGGCACATGCCTATAATCCCAGCACTGTGGGAGGCTGAGGCAGAAGGATGGTAAATTCAAGCCCAACCTGACCAATTTGGCAAGACTGTCTCAACAACAACAAAAAAGGGCGGGGGTCACTTGGGATGTAGCTCAGTGTAATTCTCAGTGCTGGGGGAAGAACCAAGAAGAAGAAAGAAGCCAGGTATGGCGACCATGCCTATAATTTCAGCACTATAGAGGATCAGATAGGAGGCCAGCCTGCGCTACACACTGAGTTCAAGGCCAGCCTGAACTATAGAGTGAGACCCTGTGTCAAAAAACCAAAACAAACAAATAAAAAGTCAAAAAGAATTCCCCCCACACCAAAAAAAAAAAAATGAAGGACGAGGGCTGGACAGAGACAGGAAAGGAGAAGCGGTCATGTGACAACAGAGAGGTGACAAATGAATTCAAGTATCTATGAACTAAAGAATACCAAGGATTGCCTGCAAAAACCAGAAACTAGGAAGATGCAAGGGAGGGTTTCCCTGCAGGTTTCAAAAGCATGGCTATGCTCACACCTTGATTTCCAATTTCTAGCTTCCAGAACAGTAAAACAATACATTTCTGTTGCTTTAAGTCACTTGGCTTGTGGTACGCTGTTATAGCAACCCTAGGAAACTAACACCTGCAGTGGCTGAAGATTTCTTCACTGTAAAGTTACTATTATCATCTTTGTACATAATACATATGTGGGAGTCAATCTTTTGTGACTTCATGTATCCTTTTTTTCTTCTTTTTTGTTACTGAGGATTGAACCTGAGGCCTTTGTCTGAGCTACATTCCCAGCCCTTCCTCATTTTTTGTTTTGAGACAGGGTCTTGCTAATTCATTAAGTTGCCCAAACTGGATTCAAAGTTTGAAGCCTCTTTCCTCAGCTTCTCACAGTGCTGGGGTTCCAGGTGTGCACCTGTGTATTCTTTTAAATCCAATTCAGGGTGCATTTACCAAGTATTTGCAAAGTGGGCATCACTGAAGGGCACAGGTGTCATCCATGAAGGTAGTGTCTCCTAGCTGCACAAGGACAGCCAAGTAGACCCAGATGGGAGGCTCCAGGGCTGATACTGCCTGGAGCTGCCATGGAAGGGGGCAGGAAAGGTGGTCAGCAGGCAGGACAAGGCAGATGTGCACAGAGGCAGGACAGGCTGCAATGAAGAGGCTTCATAGAGCTGTTTGGGTGAGAGAAGACTAGGGTTGTGGGTGCAGGAAAGCGAGTTCCTTGGAACTCAAAAGCAACTATCTTTTTTGGGAGGAAGGGAGGACAATAATGAAATAACTGTTCCTAATTCCACAATTTCCATTAAACCTTTTTTTCCTCTGCTCTTTCCTCTGGCACAGAGTTAATTAAACTGGTGTCATGGGTTACCCAGAAGATGAAAAGCAAAAAATGAGGCCCGAATTTCAACGGAAATCTGGTCTCATTCATTAAGCCACACATGTCAGCAGTATTGGTTTTTAACCCACAAGGTGAGCAAAATGTCTTCAAACTCATAACTATATAATTTTCCTCTGACAGAGCTTATCACTGATTTCAACAAGGGACTACAAGCTTTGTGGATTGTGACAAACCACCAAGCATGGCTCCCGGAGGAGCTCTAATACTGCTCCTTTGTGACTAATCTCAGATGTGAAGGCCACACCCTTGTGTTTGTTTTTGCCAGCTGTGAGTTTGGCAGGCTACTGCCTGGCACGAGGCATTCAAAGGAGATTGGATTTCCTCTTTGATGAAGTGGTTTAACTCTCTCCTCTATATCAGGTGTTAGGAGGAAAACACTACAATATCTTTTTAAGAAAGAATAGCCAGTGTTTGTTTTGTTTTTGCTAAAGCTGGAACAAGGAGAGCCTGGATTAAAAAAAAAAAAAATCCTGGGAGCTCCTGATTTCATTCAGTCTCATGGCCAACCTGCAGAAAGGCTACTGCGCTGCTGGCTGGAGCTCTGACTTCTCCAGCTGTGGTCCATGGGAGTGCTCATGAACACATGGTGGAGACGTCACAGGACCACGCAGGCGAGTCCACGAATTCAACCACTGGCTCTCAGGAATGTAAAATGATGTGCTGGGGCTGGAGGTGTAGCTTAGGGGTACAGCATGTGCTTCTGAAGAAAGATCTTGAGCAAATTCTTGCTTTTATTCTTCTATTATTGAATTTGATTCCCACATTGAAAAACTATCTGTCCTATTTGCCTACCATGAGGAATTTCATTTTGGCTGAATGAAAGTTTATGAGTTGGGAAAAAAGGAACCTTGGGAAACAATTCAGCAAAATATAGGACTCTCTGAGCACTTGAACAGGCAGCAGACTAGTGCCAGTAAAATAAAACAGAACCACTGTTTCGGACTGCAGTTTTGGCTAAGGTTTCACTCTTCAATTACTTTCAAAGTCATTTGTTTTAGTCAACATTATAAGGGTAAGTCAACATTTGTCCTGGCAGCAAGCCCAAAGCTGTTATTTTATTAGTCTGCTACTGGTTAAATTGGCCCAAGATTAAACACATCTGATAAATAGCCCTAAAATACTGGAGATTAGCGGAAAACCATGTTCGAGTCCTCTCACACAGGATGTTACTATTACTTAACCTTGGGCAGGGGAAACTACACCTACACCCTGGGTAAGTTCCTTTTAGCAAACGCCAGCCTCCAGGGCTTGAAGCTGGTCTTTGTCATGCCCAGACATGGTGTTAGAGATTCAGAGAAAGAGGAAGCCAAATATGTAGGTCTCTCTGCGGTCCTGGCTCCAAATCTGCCTTCTGAACTTCAAGCAAATTCTTACTCTGACAAGGCAGAAAAGGCCAGATGTTCAGAGATGATGCACTTAAAGACTCTGACCTCCAAGAAAAGTAGGTGGGCCACCAGTAGAGTTGTACCTCTCTGCCGTCACAGGAAGGCCAACCTTGGGTCTAGAAGATGGTATATGCATTTTGCAGAAGAATGCCACACAAGCCAGGTTTTGTGGTGCACATCTATAATCCTAGCATCTAGGAGGCTGAGGCAGGAAGATTGCCACAAATTCCAGGCCAGCCTGGATTACACAGCGAGTTCAAGGCCAGCCCAAATTACAGCAAGAGCCTGTCTCAAAAAACAAAACAAAATGACTGCCACATAAGTAATGTGCCTACCATGTCATACCCATCCTCAGTTCGGGAAGATGGGTCCACAGCTGGAAACTCCTGGTTGGACCATGCCAACAAGGTACCTGGAGGTGGCAGTCATGGCCTGGTGATGGCCACAGGACTCTAAGGTCTCTGTGGCTCCGGAGTTTCTCGATCAGTCATTTCCTACTGACTTCTTAGAAACTTTTATTTATCTATGTCAAAGGGACATCCTGGCTCTCCCTTGGGCTGGGCTGGGCTGGCAAGGAGAGGGTGCCACTGGGGATTCATTCCCACTTCAGGCTTCGGGAAGCTGGTATGTACAGACTTCAAGGGTACTTTAAGGATATGTTCTGAGTTTGCTCAGGGCTTAGGAATGAATGGAAAGCCTCTGCAACAGTCGATACCGTTCTTACCACTGTGGCCCAAAGAATGTGTCAATTCTTTGCAGAGGCTCTAAGGATAAAACAGCTAGCCTTTCTGGCCAAGGACCAGTACCCTGTGACCTTAAGCCAACAATGTAAGCAGGACAGGCTTGGTTCCCTCCACTGTAAGATGGGGATGACTCTTCTACCTCCTCAGTGCTTCTGGGAGGAGCACGTGAGATGACATGCGCAATGTGCTTGCCACAAGCCTGCCTCACAGGAAGTCCCCCACAAATACCAAGGCATTGCCCTTATTTCTCATGACCAACGAGAGGTGCCGCTGCCAACCTGCTCTCCTGCCTACGCCCGTTCCCCGAGACACTGGATTTAGCCTTAGCTTTCCCAAATGACTTGCCACAATCACACCAGTGACACATTCTGGTCACTGAGGCTGCTATGAGACTGTGTATTCTGATTCCACATCCCTGCCTTCCCTGTCTTCCTGTGGCTTCATCACCTGTTTAGTTAAGCGCTGGCTGGATAGTGCAAAACTGGGAGGGATTTGGCAGAATCCAAGGTTATGACAGAGGAGAGGAAAACGTCAGCAGCAAAATCCCAAGGTAAGAACCCGAGCCACTAGATGGGTCTTGAGGTCTGCATGAAAGCCCCCTTCTACCCCCAGATACACACTGTTGAGTTATGGGCCAGAAAAGCTACTTTGCAGTCTTGTCAGACCCCAACACTGTCTAGAATTAGGCAGTGACAGGTGCTGTGGGCATTCAGCCCCTGCCAGATGTGCAAGGGAAAATTTTTCCAAGAATAATGTGCTGCCTTTGGCTTCCAGAAAGGACCACACAGAACCTCACACGTGTCCTCTCTTTCATCCACCTGTCATCTTTTAAAACTCAGCACTATCTTCACTTCCCAGAAGAGGAAAAAGAAGTACAGAGATGAAAAGGATGTACAGATCTCAATCTCAAACGTACCAAAGAAATGACAGACTGTTCTGGCTGAACCTGTGACAATCAAATACATCTCAGGTCTGCCATCTGAGTGAAGGGGAGGCAGAGACCATGGTCCCTCTGTTTGGCTCCTGGGTGAAACACAGTATCTGATGAAGGGGACAACTGAGCAAGGGCACCAGGGGAAGATGGCCTCCCTTTCTGCTGCCCAGTCAGTTTCTATTTTTGACGAGAACAATGATTTTGAGCAGACAAGTCTCGGAGGATGTGACCTCCAGAGAGAAACACATTTGCAGTGCTTGCTGGTAATCCCCAGCTGTCCCTCCTAGCACCAATTATCCCTTCGGATGCTGGCCCACGTGTGTCCTCAGCATGTGGCCACACTTACAACCGGGGAACAGCCTGCTCCCAACTGAGAACAAAACACACCCAAATCTGATTATTTGAAACAGAAAAGACTACCAAACAACCACACAGGATTGACTGAATTGGGGATAAAACTTTTTAATAAATTTAAACTTTCCTGGTTTTGGTGTTCAGCTGATATCCCACCACCCACTGAGCAATGGTGTGCAGAAAAATAAAATACAAAGCATGCTGGTCAGGGAACCGTGAGGCAGGGAACTCCAAGGGTCTTATGTGGTTCTTCTGTTGTCCTTTCTTCCCAAAAGAACAGATAATTAGCTTAAAAATATTATTTCTTAGGCTGGGTATGTGCACACACGAGCAGAACACAGGACCGACTTTACTTGTTGAGACAATTTTCATTTTGTAGTACATTTTTAATGACAGGAATTAAAAACTGTCCAGTAGCAACAGACTTTTCCAGCGCTTCATGGCAACACTAGTTCTCAGTGCGGTACATTTGTGACTATGAAACAGTTGTTAGTGTTATTTCTCATTCTCGGCAATCAATATGCAACCATATGTATCGTTATCTACTACTGATTAAAATTCAGAAGCTTATGAATATGAAGAAAAGGTATTACATGACAAAGAAGGCCAGGGGCTCAAGGGCCGGGCTCTGCTGCCCACATCATGTTCAATTACAAAGTGACAACCAGGAAATGGTTAGACAATGGCAGTGTGCTTAAAATAGCAGTAAACACAAATGTATGATTTGGGGAGTTGTAAGTATGGGGTGCCAATAAAAGGCTCCAGAAGAAACAAGACCAGTTTGGTTGAAAATATTAATTCCCCAGGTAAAGGATGCCAATGGCAGAGAAGGACAAAGTTCCGTGTTTTCTAGCAAGGGCTCTGTATAGAGGGGAGGTGTACTGGTCAGCTTTCTCACTGCTGGGATAATATCTGATGCCCACGATTTGAAGAAGAGAAGGTTGAGTTAAGCTCATTGTTTCAGAGGTTTTTCAATCCACAGCCAGCTGGCTCCCAGGCAGAAATGCCATGGTGGAAGGGCATAAAGGAGGAAAGCTGCTCAACTCATAGCATTTGGGAATCAAGAGCAAAGGAAGAAGAGCCAGGCGTGGTGTCACAAACCCGTAATCCCAGCACTGGGGAAGCTGAGGCAGGAGGAGTGCCAGGAATTCCAGGCCAGCCTGGGCTACATCCTCAGTTCAAGGTTAACCTAAACTAGAGAGAGAGAGAGAGAGAGAGAGAGAGAGAGAGAGAGAACCCTGTCAAAAGCAGAGGAAGAGGCCAGGGACTGGATAAATCCCCAAGGTCATGCCTCATGACCCATCCAAACACACCAAGAAGTGCACCTTATTAATCTACTAGCTGCCTCTCAAGCCAAACGAGTAGACAAGATTAAGCATCACTGGAAGGCTCCTCTAGAGGACTGCTGTGTATCTCACCTGGCAAAAGTTTTCCTGGTGAAGCTTCCTGATGAGCACCCCAGGTGGCAAAGGGTGGTGGACGGAGCGAAGGCTCATTAATGGGCCAGGCCCTTCCTTCCTTCTGCCCCAACATTTAGGTGGCAGGGGAGGGGCGTATCAGAGTTTGCAAAGCAGGACTATGCCAGAGTGCAGGAGCCCAGCTAGCTCTGCAAAGCCTCAGTGGATTGCTATTAAATAAAGTGCACGTTGCCAGAGTCCCAGGCTACTCACAGATCCAGTGCTTTTCTAGAAACAGAGAAGTTGTCCCACAACTGACCCAGGTGCAACTCTTCTGACTCTGAAGCTCTCTAGAAACAATGGGGATCCCTAAAGAGAGGAGGAGGGGGCACTGAGAGCCATGGTGTGAGCCACAGTGGGCCCAGGCCAGATGCTGCCACACCACTCTTATCCATTCCACACAACAGCACCACCACCCTGTTTACTGGAAGAGGAAGCAGCTGTCCGGAGACGTGAACCAACATGTGCCAAGTCTTACCTAGTAATTAACTGGCAGAGCCAAAATCCAAATTCAAAACTACCTACTTACAGGCCTTCTCTACTACCCCACACTAGCTTCCCAAGGTATACAATTTCCTCTCATTCTAACACAACAGCAGTACAGAGGGCAACTTTGTGCCAGGTTGTGCTTTCTGCACATTCTTTCCTTGACTTCTCTTAAATTAGTACCATTCACAAAGCAGGCAACTGATCTGAAGTATGCTAGTGTACACCTATAACCCCAACACTCAAGAGGCTGAGGCAGGAGGATCGCCACAAGTTTGAGGCCAGCCTGGGCTATGTAGCCAGTTCAAGGACAGCCTGAACTACACAGCAAGACCCTTTACAAAACCCAACCCAACCCAACACAACACAACAACCACAAAGCTGGCAACTGAGACTCAGAGTGATTTAGTACTTATCCAAGGTGACACATCCAGGACTGAGCACAAGTGTACTATTCAACAAGGTCACAGAACTGTTAGTAAGCAGGAACCCTGAAGGAAACAAACAGTAAGGGAGAAGGGAGGTAGAGACTAAGACTGGAAGTGGAAAAGTAGAAACTGTTCATTCCATATTCAAGCCCTCTCTGGGATCCTTAGCTCCTCCCTCCGCATCTCAGGGAGCCCAGTCGCAGAAAGAGGGGTCTTACTGAAGTCCCTGCTTTCTAAGGGCACATCTGGAGACCAATGAGTGGCATCCAGCACCAGGGCTTCACTGGATGGCTATCTTCCAATACATCCCAGTCCCCCAAGCTCCCCAGTGAGATCCCCTGCTTCCTTGCCTCTTTTCTGGGGCTGACAGGCACTATCTGTAGTTTCGCTAATGACTTAGTCAAACTGAAGTGTAAGTTCCTAGAGGGCAGGAAGCACACCTTTTGTTCTTTAAACATGGGAGTAAATAATGTGTACAATTAGATCTTAATGCTATTACTGACAACGGAAGAGCATATTTTTAGAGGCCCAACTCTAGCAGCTTGTATCCAGCACACTAAGTTTCCCTTCTTTTCTTTTTTTTTTTTCTTTTAAATAAGAGAAAAGTTTATTTGGCTTCCGGTTTCAGGGCTTCAGTCCATGGTGGCTTGGCCCTGTTGCTTTGGCAACAGAGTATGTCAGAGTCAGAACACAGTGGAGGAAGCTGGATCACCTCAAGGCATCCACATTTCTAACAAAGGATCTCTTTATAATTAAAAGTGCCTTGCTAATGAATAGGGCATGAAGCAACCTACTCCACCTGTTTGCCTTGGGTCTGTGCCTGTGGCTGGTGCTTGGCTAAAGTGTCGAGTTGATGTGTGTCAGGGGTGAGCTGCCCTATAGCAAGAGAGCTCTGCACATCTATTAGAAACTCATTCTGGCAACACTTGGAAAACCACACTCAATTTTTAAAAAATTCTACCTGGCAGGAATGAATATGAAACTTAACAGCATGCTTGGAACATCTTTGTTAAAAATATATATAATGTCCAGTGCTAACTCCCATTTCTGGGAAATTAAGTGGTTATTTCTTAGAAAGGGAGCAGAACCTTTGATAGGCCACTGTTTCTACTCAGCGAATTTACATTTGAACTAGATGCTGCTATGACAGCAAATGATCTACTGAGCACTTGCACTGGGAAGCTTTTTTGGATGCTTTATCTTCACAATCTCCTTGGAAATTCTCATTTTACAGATGAGGAAACTGAGACTTCGAGAGTCAGTCCGGTTTGAAGACTACCCAGTTCACCAGAAACCAGGAGGGGATTTGAACTCAGCTTGGTCTGACCCCCAACACCAAGTTCCTCTGCACTACACTCTGGCCCAAACTGAAATGGAATCTTACCCAATCCTCCTACAGGGAGAAGGGAAAGAGGCTGGGTGAAATGATTTCTGCTGGAACTTTGGGCCAGTGATGCTTTGAAAAGAAAATATGATTTATGTTCTTAGGACAGAATCTAGTTTTACTTTTTCACTTGGGTAACATGTAATGCAGAATCATTTGTTCTAACACATTAAAATCACTTTTTATCTACATGAAGGTCTTAATATTTGAAATCTGGATCCTATGTTCATTGTGCGGATTTCAAGTTTGGTTTGCAAGACGCTGTGTCCAAATGTGGGAGCTTACGGCTGTAAAGTTCCAAACCCCTGAAAAGCCCTCACAACATGCCTCGTGCAGTTTCCAAATCCTAGGTACCAACATGACTTTTTTTTGCCATATGTACAAATCACCAAAGCTATTGAGTACATGATGCCTCTTTATTCTTTTGTGACTTACATAAGCTTACAGAAATGATCTGTTTCACTACCTTAAATGGAAAACCACTCTTACCTGCCACCAACAGACTTTGACAAAGGAACCCTGTTAAGCCCTTGTTAGATGTTCTCGCCTGCCTAAAGCTTCCAAGCTTGAGGCCTAGACTTTAAGATGGGAAATTAGCAATTGATAGAGTTAAAGTTAAATACAGTATTACATCCAAATAGAGACCTGACTTAATCAGGAGGCTAGGAAGAGGACTGAAAAGGAAAAGTGACTCAAAATTTTATTGTCTTGTCTTCATATCATTTGAATTGTCACAAGTGAAATCCACATTCTGGGAAATAATGATCTAATGTAGTTCTTTTCATTCCAGAAGCAGAAACTGAGAAGTTGAGCCTATTTGTGCTCTGTCCCAAACTAGTGTGTGTGTATATGTGCATGCTCTTCTAAAACTCAGCTTAGAAATAAATGCTGCATTCACGGGGCCCCAAGGCGAGCTCTTACTCCTTGACACTGATGTTGGCATCGGGTGCAGATGCTGAGCCCCATAGAGCTCAGAGACAACAAGATTCAGACATTCTCTTTTTCTAAGTTCTCAGATAAGTCACCATCAAAAAGCTGAGGCAGAAGGAGGTGATGCTTCACTGTGTCTATGTGGTTTACACTTAAGCCACCATCAGTTTTTTCCTTTTCTGACATTCACTTCCTTTCTGCACAGTGGTTTTTATCTTCTTCTGCAAAATCACACCCTGAAGCACCCAAAGAAGTCACCAGTCAGCAGTTAGGAGGCCTGAAAAGGTCTGTGAAAATGCACCAGGACTGCTCAGACCTAAAAGGATACTGATGACCCATTCCCCCTCCCCCACCTGTGTGATGTCAACCTTTAAGAACCGGCTGCATGGCTGGGGAGGTAGCTCAGAGACGAAGTGCTTGCCAACCACGTGAGAGACCCTGGGGGTGGGTGGGGTGAGGGAATTGGGTAGGGCTGTAGCTCAGTGGTAGAGCACTTGCTAAGCATGTGAGAGGGTCTGGATTCAATCCCCACCCCAGCACTGAAGAAAAAAAAAAACTCTTCAGTAACCTTTGGCTCTCTTTTCTATATTTGCCTGGGGTTGTTCCTGACATGCCTTCGTCACTGGGGGTTATGAAATGTCAGTGCGTCAATATAAGATAGCACACTTTAGAAGGGCGCCTGCACTGGCCTTGTGCTTTGGGCAGACAGCAGCCAGGGGGAAGCTTTATCACCTAGTCCCCTTGGCCATCAGCCCCAGCTCCTTCTCTTTCCACCTACCCACAGGCCTTTTCCTTTCCTCCTTCTGTGGCTTCCTTTTCCAGGAACACTCTAGACTTCTAAACCTGACAACTTGTGGCCAAATACAACAGTATTTATCATTGTATAGTTTTATGCTTCTCACATGGACTGTTGGTATTATTTAACTCAGACTGGTTGTCAACTTCTAGCAGTATCTATGAAACAGCACCTTTGGGGAGTGCTCTATTTTGCCTGTATCATCTCTTCTGCAAACACTATAGCTGCAAACCACAATAAGTGTGTGTCTGTCCTTCCTTGGTGGCCTTTTATTTACTTTAACGATGATCCCGCATCAAATATAAAGCAAGACTTTGCTTGCGGTGGCATCTTCTGGAGTGCAGGCCCAGCGCAAAGCCCAAAGGTGAAGTCACTCTGTACAATGCTCTAGCTAACTTTACTGGGGTTCGCTCTGAACACCCTCCAAACACACAGAGGCTTACAATGGACCCCACTCAGGAACAGGACCAGCTTAAGTCAACACTGCAGCATGCCAAAGAGATGGAGGTCGGGCAAAGCAAGGTTCCTTCATTTTGCCCTGCTTCCTAACTTTCTGAATCTCACCTGATGGGGAGTACAGTCCTTGCCTTACCCACCT
>RJWT010027950.1:0-15383 GCA_004365215.1 Cuniculus paca
TGCAATGTGAGAAAAAATGTGACCTCAAGTTGAGGTTATTTCTCAGTGACACATTGGCTGGATTTCTAGTTAGGAGATTAGAAGAATAACAAGAAAAGCAGAGACAAGTGAGTCTGAGATATAAACATGTGACTGCATATATGAATGTTAGGAAAGTCTGAGATTTTATGTCATGTGAAAATGCCAACCAGAACACACTCACCATGTTATGGACACTGAACAACTAAGTTCTTAAATTACTAGGTCTGTTAATTCCAGCTAGTCTTCATCATTGGCCATTTCAAAATCATCACAGTGGAGTGATCACAGTAAACAGAGGGACTACAATGTCAAAGACAAAGGGCCCACATGCATCCAACAGTGAACATAAGGCCCTGATCATTCTTGCCTTCAAAAATCCAATACATCAGAAATAGATACAATGTTGAGTGCCTAATCTAGCACTAATCACAAGACAGTAGAATAAAACTACACTGAGCCATTTTGACCCTGGAAGGTATAATGGTTGCTCTTGACTCAGAGATAATAATAATGGATATCAATTTGCTTCTTTTTTGCCAATTTGCTTCTTCATCCTGCAGACCTTCAGCCAATACCATACTGTATAGATTTATAGGGTGCACAGGATTCTACTCAAAATAGCATGGAACCAAAGACCTCACTTCATCACACTAAAAGTGTAGGAGTAATTCTACAATTGTGCAACTTACTGAGCATATCATATACTATCCTATCTGGAAGAACCGAGCTTTAGAGAATGCTTCTAAAATTATAGCTAAAGCACAAGGTTAAGAGGAATACTATGAAAATGAGTAGTTCTATCTTTGTGGGAATAAAAAGTACATGAAATCAAAGGCATTTAGTTGGTACTAGATCTCTCACTGGAAAAGTAGAAAGATCTTCAAAAGCAAAAGAAACTGGAGTAATACAAGTACCATCTATAATAAAGTTTCATTAGACTACAACTACACCTCTTTACACCTACCATGACTTTCACATTTCAATGGAAAACGTGACTATGACCAAGACTATGTAGCTCAGAATACTAAAATATTTTTTGTATAGTCCTTAAGAAAAGTTCCAAGTCCTGAGGTTTGATTGATGTTTGAACAAGGAAAGCCTAATTTGAAGAAATTTAAACCACATGAGTATCTTAAATGTAATCCTGATTTTGTTTAAAGACTTACATAATAGTCACTTATGAATTTATTATGATTGCTTAAGTTTGAATCTTTCATATTAGAAACTGCTGTATAGAAGTCTTTAGTGTACTGGGAATTTAACAATAAGAACTGGTATAGCATATATTTTAGTATAGTATGAAAATACATGAATGTTTAGAATCAATGTATGCCTCTGTACATACTGAAGATAACATTGGAACAAGGGCCTTTAAAAAAATCTGACCTAAATATTCAACTGACTCTCAGGACCATCATAAAATAAGCAATTATTTATAATGGTAAAATAATAGCATCCTTATGGCAGAAAAAAGTAACACCTTATCTCCTAACTGGCTATGCTAGACATTAGCATCTTTATTTTTCACAATTTCATTATGAGGAGTAATGAATGTGTTCCAAACCAATGTCACTCTTTCATGTAACCATTATTTTTTTAAAAAAAAGAAAGAAAAGGAAGGGAGAAAAGTATCCGTGCTTCTGGAAACAATTATATTGTATGAGTCAAACTAAACTACAGGTCAAGGCTGTTTTGCCAGCATACCAAAGGATGATGCTATTAAAAACCTTACCAACACAAAAAGCAGGAAAGTAAGAGTGAAAAAAGGATTAAAAAGCTAAATATTGAAGACACTATAGCTTGATACTGTGTGGATGGTCTTCATTAATGGCTATATATTGGAAGAAGTGTAGTAAAGAGAACTATACCTTGGAAAGTAAGAAAAGACTGGCATTAATTATACTGTAAGGACTGTGTGATTTTAGGAGACTTTTTCAATAACTAAGGTCTACCCTTAAAGACGTGCAACTACATATTTTTAAAATGTAATCACATCTATCTATAACAGTTTTTTACACCATACATCCAATGATAATTAGAATAGCATTGATCTAGAGATATGGGATAAAAAATTTTACTTCCTGTCCACTTTTTATAATACCATTATGTGTTTTCTTAGTTTGCTTAAAGATTAGATCAACACTAACCCAAATGAAATATATCTGGAAAATGGGATTTTGAATTTACACTGGGGTCATTGGTACATTTGTAGATCTAAGCAGTTCCTTTTAAATTATTGTTTCTCGCTTTGGTGTAACAGTGATAATATTTTGTGGTTCAGTGTATTTGTACATCTTAATTATTTATAATTTCTTTAAAATTTAGTTTGAGTGTTATATATTCTTAGGATACTGAAACATTTTTCTTTGCGAATCTTTTGAGGTGAGACAGTAATTTATCACAGGAAAATATTGAGAACTTAACTGCCTATGCATATATTAAGTTGCACAATTTTACGTTCCTCTTTAAATTTTTACGAAGAGGAAAAATATAAAATTATATCTGTCAGAAAAAAATAGATAGTTGCTAGAATAGATAGATAGATAAATAGACAGATATTGCATGTATGCACTTATTTACACATATCTGAAAATCTTAAGACCATTTCAGATAATTGTATAATGAGGGTCAGAGATGAATATTTGTATGTAGCATCTGGAAATTCTTTCAAATAATCTTATATTGGTCATTAAAATTGAGAATAAGGTAAGCACTCCGTAAAGATATTAATATTTTTCTTTTAATAATAAGATAACTAGTACAACCCTTTAAACCAGATAATTAGTTTATTTCAGGACTGTGAAGAAAATAAGACTAAATGAAAGACTGAGGTTTAACAACGTAACAGTTCATCGTTGTAATATCTACAATTCTTAATTATGCAGCCTCCATATTTCTCCTTTTTCAGCAGGACTATTAAATATAATAATTTGCATTAGAATAACAATACCATTAAAAATTCATTGCAAATTTACTTCGGCTTGTAAAGAATTGCTGTATGTATCCATTATAATATCAAAAAATTTTAAAAGAAGTATGCCGAGCTGGGGGTATGGGTCAGCAGCATAAGCACCTGCCTGGCAAGCTCAAGCACACCAAAAATAAATAAATAAATAAGCAAGCCAATTTCGCTGTAATTTTGATTAAAAATGAAAACAAAATATTTAATGATGATTAATGTTTTTGTAACCAATAAAATAAATAATAAAAACACCAAGTACATATTTTTACAAAGAATTGTTTATATCCATTACTTAAAATTTGCTCATTTTTTTCAATAGCAAGATATAAACATTGTTTACAGGTGGTAATTCATGGAGCTGATGAAGGAGATTCATTCATTCATCCCTTCATTAATCAAATTTATATTGTTTTTAGACTGAGTTTCAAACAGTCTACTAAGTTATCAGGATATAGAAATAAACAAAATATGCTCCCAGTTGTGGTAGACTTTTCTGGTAGAGAATGTTGACTTGTAAATATTTAGCACTGTGCTTTCAGTGCTAAAACGAAAGCATGTCTAAAGCTTTCCAGATTCCATCAAAATTGTTTTCCTTACACATTTTTTTCTCATTTCCCTCAACTTTTAAGTGAACAAAAGTGCAGTATATTTCTTAAAAATTTGTTCTTCTAGAATAACAAGATCCTTATGTTCCTGCTCTTCATGGTTGCTTTCATTTGCACTGTCTAGAGTGCCTACAACCTTATATCAGTTAACCATCTCCATTTCTTATGTAAGCCTAATACAAGGAAGACCAAAGCTAAAGCTGCTAGTCAAATTAAATTATTTATGCTGAAATTTATTTTCCAGATGACTAGACCTGAAAACTACAAAGTTATAGTTTCCTTAGTGTTGTACTACTTTAAAACATGTAATTTTGGATATTTCTGGAAATAGTTCTAAAGTCTTGCGTTTAGGTATTAAGTGAATATATCAGTACATAATATAAAAAAATTACCTTATTATCTGCTTTATTTTTATGTCCCTTTGCTACTAGAGTTTAGTGCTTACAGATCTGGGTTTGTAGTGGAAATCCAGATACCTTATTTTCTGTATGACATGAAAGTTTCTAACTTTCAGTAAATTGAAAGCCAAAAGAGACAAAATGAAAAAAAAGAAAAAGAAATTTTTCAAAAACAGAATAAAAACCAATTGAAAAACCTATTAATGTGGAAATCATTTTTTCTAGAAGCAAATGCGAAAAACGATGTAATCTGTAGACAATAAACTGTAGCTGAGGTCAAAATGATCAGTCTTATTTTCTCTTGAGCAACACAGGAAGTAAAGGGACATTTTCATTAATTCCATCTGGCTCACAGATGTCATTTATTGTGAACGCTGAAAAATGTATGAAAACCTTATGGCTAATCTGCTTTGAAACACATTTATTTGTATGCTGAGATAAAAGACCGAACAGATATTATAAAAGCATGTTTACAGAGGCTATCTTTACATGTTTACTGAACCCCAAAATTTATTACTAAATTATCATTTGTCTAAGTAGTGAATCTAATCCAGAATAACCTTGAGTGATACTTTTTTAACCAGGCCAAAGGATGATGTCTGATTAAAATGTTTTTATTTTATTACAAAGGGCTTTGTGGGTTTACATAACGGTAGTGTTAGGGAAAATCCTTCTCATTTAGTAACATTCCTGACAAAGTTGGGCTAAACATTTGTCTTGAAATTCTATTACATTTTTTGTTTCCACCAAATTTTGCTTCCAAGAAAACATTAAGTAAATACATCTTATTTATCTTCCATAATGTGTTTATGTGTAACACTCTAAAAGATTTGATTGGATATTTTAATTTTTTATAATTTATTATTATATGTCTATGACATAATATTTGTTTTGGGAAGTTGCTAAATATACATAAAGTCTCTTGATTATTTTTACTACCCTTTATTCTACAACCCTACTTAAAGTAAAATGATGTTCATATAAAGTAAAATTTGTAAAGAACAGATCTCTAAGATTCATCTGTATCCTGCTTTCTCACCATGACTGTCTAATACATTACATTCAAGCTATTTGATGACACAGTGGATAACTGGACTTGCCTGTGGTACCTGATACTCTTCAGATAATTCAGTTACCATTCTAGAGGTGGAATCATTGGCGCTAATTTCTACTAAGGCATAAATTTACAAGTATATCTAGAACTACTATATATATATATATATATATAGTATATATATATATAACTTGGATTGTGAGTAACTTGTTCTGCAACTGTTCCACAAGATGAGTAAACATTTCTATTAAATTTTAACTTGGTAAACGAGTGATATATTCATCAGTTGATGGGCATTTGGGTTGTCTCCAAGATTTAGCTATTATAAACTCTGCTGCTATAAATATGAGTTCATGTATATGGTTGTGCTATGATGCTTTTCATTCTTTTGAGAAGTCACCAAAAGGGGAATGTCTGGGTAAAATGGAACCTCTAGTTCTAGTTTTCTGAGGAATCTTCACACTGATTTCAACAGTGGTGAGCCAGTCCACACTCCCACCAACAATGAAGAAGACTTCTTTTTTCCTCACAACCCCACCAGCATTTGTTATTGGTTGATTTCTCCATAATAGTTATTCTTTCTGGAGTAAGTTGGCATCTCAGCACTGTTTTAATTTGTATCTCTAGAATGACTAGTGACATTGAAATTTTCTTCATGTATTTGTTTGACATTTGTACTTCCGTGAACTATCTATTTCAGTTGCCCATTTTTGAATTGAGCCTTTAAATTTGGAGTGTCTGATTTTTTTAAATTCTTTATATGTTCTAGATATTAGTCAGTTTTCTTTTGCTGTATAAAAGTTCTTTAATGAAATCCCAGTTGTTGATTCTTTATAAATATTGCATTGTCTCTCTGGCATAAGAAATGGAAAGTGTAAATAAGAATCAAAATGTATGATAGAGGGCTGGGGATTTAGCTCAGTGGCCGAAGTGCCTGCCTGGCAAGCACAAGGTTGTGAGTTCAATCCCTGGTGCTGCAAAAAAAAAAGAAAAAAAAAAAGTATGATAGATATTGTTAAGTGGGAAGTAATTGTTCAAAAGTAAAGGGGATATGGGAGGAGGGGTTGAAAGGAAAAGAAAAAAATGAGAAAAAATATAAAATGCAAACAAATCTTTGTAAATAAGGAGAGGAAGAACGGTTTTACAGAGGGGATGGGAATAGGAAAAAAAGTAACTAAAATATATCATGTAGGCCTTGACCAGGGACCCCAAGCAGCCAGGGAACACTGGTGTACCACAGGGCACAAGTTGAAGGCCTGCACAGCATACTCCACAGTGTAGCCGTGCAGTCTTGGTGGCCACTCGGGACCTCATAGGGCCCCACCCAGTGACCCCAATCAGCCGAGGAGCCTCAGTATGCCATGTGGGGTGTGCTAAGGTTTGCCCAGTGTACTCCACCTATTTGGGGAGCCTCTGAGAGCCACTCAGGACCTGCTAAGTCCTGCCTAATGACCCACATGCAGCTGGAGAAGCCTCTCCAATATGGACAGATATCCTGAACACAGGAAACAACTGAGACTTTGCATTCAGCTTCCACAGGGGAATACAGGAAAATGAAAAAAGGACAGAGCAAAATGCAATCTCAAACCTCCAGCCCATCCCAGACAAGTGTAGAAGACATGGACATAGAGGAGAGTGCAAGTCACACACCTGAAACTTCTGAAATGATAGCAACTGAACTAAAGAAACAACTCCATGAAGTTGTAAAGGAAATCAGATCACAAATAATCTCCAGGTAAAACAAGAAATAACAAACATAATGAAAGATATACTGAACACATCTAAAGAAAACATAGTTAAAAAATACAGGAGCACTGCAAGATGATGGAAACCTGGAATGAACAATACAAGAAAGAATTAGAATACATGAAACAGATTCAAAGAGATATCCAGGAAATCAAAAATTCCATCAAAAGCTGGCAAAGCCTCCTCAATGAATGTGAAGATAGACTTTCAGACTTCAAAGACAAGATTGCAGCTAGTGAACAGGAAAGGAAAGATCTTTTAAAAATAACAAAGAATCAGGAAATAACAATTCAATAGTTGCAAAGAAAAGCAATATAAGATTGATAGGTATAAACAAAAAAGGAGACAACACAACTGATATAAAAAGACTATTTACAGAAGTAATAGCCAAAAATTTCCCAAACATGGGAAAGGAAACTGACATACAGATAAGTGAAGCATATAGAACTCCAATTAGGTGTAACCAAAATAAATCTACACATAGACGTATAATAATTAACATCGCAGAAAGTCAACAAAAAACAGAATATTAAAAGCTGTTAGAGAAAAGAAACAAATCACCTATAAAGGAGAGCCCATCAGAATCATAGCAGACCTCTCAACACAAACAATCAAGTCAAGAAGAGTGTGGAGTGAAGTATTTCAAATCTTAAAGGAAAATGACTTCCAAGCCAGATTGATGTACCCTGCAAAACTATCCTTCAAAATTGATGGAGAAATAAGATACTTTCATGGCAAAGAACAGCTGAATAACTTCATGACAACCAAACCAACCTTACAAAGAATACTGAAAGATATTCTAGATAGACATAAAAAGAACTACAACCTCAAGAACACCAACAGAAAAAACCACCAAGCAGGGTAAACAATTAAAAACAGAGGAAAGGTAAAGAAACAACAGCAGAATGATAACATGACAAAAATAAGCCACTATATATCAGTTATAACCATTAATGTAAATGGGCTCAATTCTCCAATTAAAAGAAACAGACTAGTAGAATGGATCAAGAAACTAAATCCAGTTATATGCTATATACAAAAAAACCCATGTAATCCAAGAGGAAATTCATAAAATGAAAGTTAAAGGATGGAAAACAATGTTTCATGTAACAGGAACCCAGAAAAAAGCAGGGGTAGCTATTTTGCTTGCAGACAATGTGAACTTCAAATCAAGAATGATCAAAAGAGATAAAGTAGGTCACTACATACTGGTTAGGGGAAAACTCCAAGAGGAAGAAAGAACAATCTTAAATATATATGCACCAACTATGGGAGAACACAGATATATAAAACAAATATTAATGGAAATGAAAAATCAAATAAGCACTGTGGAAATCAGTCTAGAGATTCCTCAAAAACCTGAGATTGGAGGTCCCATTTGACCCAGCTATCCTGCTTGAGGGCATATTCCCAGAAGAATTGAAAACATCATACCACGGTGATATATGTGCACCCATGTTTATAGCGGCACAATTTGTAATTGCCAAATCTTGGAAACAACCCAAATGCCCATCAACTGAAGAATGGATAAAAAAGATGTGGTATTTTTGTGCAAAGGAGTACTACTCAGCTATAAAGAAGGATCACATTGAGGCTTTTATAGGTAAATGGATGTGACTTGAGATCATACTTGTAAGTGAAATAAATCAAATTCACATGTGTAAATACTGTATTATTTCCTTAGTGTAAGAAACTGAAAGAGTAAATAAGATGCAAATCTTCAAAAAATATTGTGAAAGGGTAAGAAATTGCTCAAAGGGGAAAAATAACTCAGACAGGGAAAAGGAGAAAAGAAAAAGGGAAAAGAAAAACAGATATAAATTTGTATATATACACTTAAGATAGCCAAGATGATTATACTACCAATTCTATTAGTTCTTGGAACAAAGCAGTTGACACTCACAGGATTAGATCAATTTTGCATGTCTATATCTGGTAATCTGAGTAACTCTTTTGAAGGTAACAATATGCAAAATAACAACCCTTGTTAAGTTCCTATCACCTTGTTTTGAAAGCTTATATAGTTATTGTTTTGGGGTTTTTTGTTATAGTTTATTTGCCTTTTTCTGTTCTTTTTCTTGTGTTGTTTTGTTTTTCCCTGTTTAAAATAAAATAAAAAATAAATAAATAAATTATATCATGTATAGGGATGAAGTCCCTATGATGAATGTGATCATTATGTATATCTAAATTGTACCAGTAAACTTGGTAAAATAAATGAATAAACAGGTGATGTTTTGCAACACAAGTAGTATGTGATACTGAACGTGTCATGCATTCACAATGGAGGCAATGGTCCAATGGTCTCTCTCTCTCTCTTTCTCCCCCCCCCACGGGATTGTGGGTGATCATCTCCCAACAGAAAAATGTTAAGGAGGAGATCTCATCTGCAGAGAAATAAGAAAAAATGGTGGAAGAATCTCTCACTTCAAATGATATTGGGGAGATGTACAAAATGTGGGGAAAACTGCAAAATTTGGTAGAAAAGCATCACCTGAATAAGCATCACCTGTAGCAATGAATCTGTTTAATGGCAATACAACATCATATTTCTGCAAAATGTTCAAAAGGAGGCAACAAACAAGTGTCACTGGATAGATTCCTTGTTAAAGTGGTATGAAAAGAAGAAAAATTCTATTGAGCCAGTAGATCACAGTGATTCTGGTAGTGCAGAGAAACTCATCCTGCAATATTCCCTTCACACCAGCCATGAAAGCTTTCAAAGTCAAGTTTAGGTTAATTTGCTATTTTTCTTTATGTTGTATATGTTCTATTTTATATTATATTGCAGTATTGTAACCATTTCTGTATAAATATTTTTTGGTTGTGATATGAAATACCTGAGTTTCCATTATTTGTTAGGGACAAATTGGCTTTGATATACAAGTGCGTTGGATTATAAGCATGCTTCCAGAGAAATTATGGTTGCAAACCAAGAATACATGCATATATATATATATATATATATATATATATATATATATTCTTTTTTCCTTTCTTGTCTATCAGCTAAGAGGAAAGGTGAGAAATTCAGAAAATACTGCTGAAACAAACAACCTATAATGTCACTTGCAAAATTATAGGCATACAAATATATTTTCTCAGTGTCAAACAGAAAGACATGAAATATTACATTTAGTTTTAGATGAGGAATCTGTGCTGAGATAAAAAGAATCCTCAGGTCCAGTGAGCACAGAATCACAATAAATATGACATTCTCTTTAAATCAACAAGATTACACATAATCATGGTCCCACTGAAACTTAATTATATGTTTAGTATACAAAAATAGAAGCGAAAAGCAAGAGTTAAAGGAGATTTCAAAAACTAAATACTGTGTGTTTTTTCTGTGCCTTGCAACATGCAAAAAAATTGAAATTTTGATTATAATAATATTTCACACATTCTCTTCATTTCTTTGAACAATATGTATTATATTTCCTAGACAACCTGTATATTGATAAAATAGCACCAGGAATTCCACCACTAGGTCTGAAAGAATTTAAACATGATGTCACCAAACTAAATATTAGTTTTATTTCATCAGGGTGAGTTTGTGACTTCTGTGAACACTTTGTTGCTTATTTTAGGCAATGACAGACTTTTTTTTAAAAATATGCATTTTTTCCTTTAGGAAAAATGAATGAAAAGTTAACAAAGAGAATAATAGCCAAATGTATATAATATACCATCATATCCATGTGGTCCAGTCTGTAAGTTACAAACAAGCTTCAAATCTCTTCACAATACTGCTAACTTTCTGAAACACAGCAAGTAATAATGCGAAGGATTACAATATTCATTACAGTTTTCTGACATAATTACTTGGAGCTGCAGGCCTATGACAATTTTAAGCCTTTGAAACTGACATGTTTAATCTTCTGTAATGAACAACTCTACAGCCAACCTAAAATCAATAACAATACTTTATTTTCATCATTCTTTTGCCTTCTCTAATTCAGAAATCATAACTCTACTATTGATCAATCTGTTATGCTCTGTGGCAATTTAAAATACAAATATCAATTTCAGTTACTTGCAAACAGTTTATGAGAGCTCATGAAATTTTTTCATCTATTTTTAATGTTCTTGACAACCAGAGTTACCCAATTTGTCCCTTCTTTACAAACTTGTACCGGTATCTTTGCTTAGGAAAGATACTTAGGCAAAAGAACTAGAAAATGTCTCCAGGATTTTTTGTTGTTCTTGTTATTTTCAGTTTCTTGGCTAACCATGGAACATTAATAATGGAAAATATTCTGAGTAAAATATAATTGCATTATTTCAAATTTATGCTTAGAGCGGCTGTTTTTCATCATACACACCTGCATGGTGTTAAGAAGAAGTTTTTAAAGGCGTGCTTCAAAACCTTACATTCATTTTCCTCCTTGCAGCTCAAATTCTCACTGTCTGATGTGTGTGTTCAGCTGGTTTCTGCAAACCATGATCTCTGTCTCACTGACCTTGACTGCCCAATTACAAAATCCTCTTAGTGATTGGTGAGATGCTTGTCTTGGTGGAAAGCAATGCATTTTTTTCTTAAACTAAATGTAAGAGAGTTTTTATTTCAGAGTACAACATATTAAAAACAGTATATCTAGCTAAATTTAGAATTTGTACTTAAGGAGTAAAATTATGAACTGGAATTTTTCTTATCCAAGGTCTATTTAATATTGCCCACGTTTACTTCCTGTTCTAGGGAAAAAAAAAATCTCGGACAACTATGGCTGCAATTGGAGTTCTTTAGAAAATGAGTAAACGCTATGAAACATGAAGTATAATTATAAGAATATGTTACAGATATTTATTGTGTATCCTTCTGAAGACAATTATTTTTAAATGAATCAGCCATTTATAGTGCACTTAGTTTTGCCATTCTTTCCATAAATGATTGTCAGATGAACTATATTTGTAATAATTTTGACACTGGAAAGTATCAACCATGATGTATACTGTACTTCATTTTGTTCATTATCAAAGCGTATTTCACTTTCTAAAATTTCACATCCATATGCTAGTGTCCATATAGATGGTTTCCTCGGGTAAATAATTGTTCAAACTTTTTAATCTAATTTTCCCAATTGTTTTTCCCAGATAATCAGATCTACTAGTGCATATATAGTGATTAAACACTATATATGTGACTTTGTACATACACACTAAAATAATAACTCTCGCTTATTGCACAAATGTGAGTGCATAATTCTGAAGTTTACCTTAAATACTAGGCAATTGGCAAACTGAGCAAAATACCACAGTCAAATTATGAAAATGATAAGCTCATTATATCATAACCCGTCAGCTAGTTGGACTCTTACACATGCAGTCCCACTGAAGTTAGTGTAATTGGTACCAGCTGCTTAACCAATTTTGTTTCTTTGCCTTTCTTTCTTTCTTTCTCTTCTTTCTTTCTTTCTTTCTTTCTTTCTTTCTTTCTTTCTTTCTTTCTTTCTTTCTTTCTTTCTCTCTCTCTCTCTCTCCCTTCCTTCCTTCCTTCCTTCCTTCCTTCCTTCCTTCCTTCCTTCCTTCCTTCCTTCCTTTTCTTTCTTCCTTCTTTCCTTCCATCTTTCTTTTTTCTTGTTTTGAACCAGAGCCAACTTGACTTAAAAGCAGTGCTACTAAAGAGACTGATATTTGTATTTCTCTGGAGCTGTTTGCTTGAAGCAGCTCATCTTGAGGCCATGATGCTCAGTATACTGGTACCCACACAGGAGGAATGGGTTGTTTGACTGCTAAAAGGCAGCTGGATTGAAGTCAGAACAAGTGAAAAATTAAACTTTTTTCATTTTAAAGCTTTTTGTCATGGAAGAACATTTTCACTTCACTTATGTGTAAAATGATTTCATCTTCCTAATATTTTCTGCAACCTAATATAAAGATTTATTTGTTTCTAAGGTTGGGACAATGGGCTTTGGGTCTCCAAACTTTAACTTCTCTATAGTTTTCTTTCCTTCTTTAAACCATTAAATAAAAAATATTTTTACAACAATGTGAATTTTAGATAACATTATTTTCCTCCCCCACACAAATCATATAGACAAAACATTTTTCTTCAGACATAGCTCTGATATTATTGAAGGTATACCGAAAATCACTCAACTACTTAATGTCAAATATGAGTAGGAGGCTTTTTATTCCTAATGCCAATTCTCTTTAATGACTAAAAGGCCTTCTTGTCTATTTTGTCAAAAGTGATTTTTTAAAAAAGGATGGTAATTTAAGTAAACTGTAAAATTTTAAGCTAGTTAGAGAAAGCATTTCAAGAATATTAAATTGAATTTTTTTCAATTAAAAGGGTAAGTTTCAGCAGGAAGGATTGT
This sequence comes from Cuniculus paca, assembly GCA_004365215.1. Classification (NCBI taxonomy): domain Eukaryota; kingdom Metazoa; phylum Chordata; class Mammalia; order Rodentia; family Cuniculidae; genus Cuniculus; species Cuniculus paca. The sequence continues at coordinate 13,107 of RJWT010027950.1, forward strand.
GCACATCTGCAATCACAACTATAAGCAAAGCTGAGGTATAAGGATTGAATTTTGAGGTCAAACTGGGCATCTTAATGAGACACTATCTCAAAATAAAAAAAAAATTAAAGGGCTGGGGATACAGTCCAATGATAGAGCATTAGGTTCAATCCCCCCAAAGTACCAGAAAAAAAATACATATATATGTAAAATAGATAAATACATAAACACAAAGGAAAGTTTGATTTAATCAACAGGGAGGGACTCCTAAATGTGCTAAACATATTAGAGGGTATGCAGAAAATTTACGGAGGAGTAATTTAATCACAGGACAATTGAAAGAATAGTGATACTGAAAACAGAAATAATTAGGATGTCATAGAAAGCGTGAAAGTGTTTTTCCCAGTGAGTCACATTCAGAAAAGAAACAAATGTCAAAAAATAGTGACAAAAGAAACATCAGGGCTTGACAACAACTAAATAAAAGGAATGTGCAGCATTGATACATTAGAGCAAACTCCATATTTTGGTTAAAAATCACATTTGATCATACAAAGAAACATCTATTGAGTACATGGTTCCCATCAAGTGTTCTTCCACACACTCTGATTAAGAAGATCACTGCGTCACATTTACAGAGGGACAAGATCGTCCTTACCATCTTCATCAGCAGATCAGCAAATTTCTTTGTGCTTCAACAATTTGTTTGAATGGTTTTTTTACACTTACTATGTCTTTGAAAGGCGTGAAAAGGAGTAAGCATGTGAGTATAAAGCTATGAATATAAAGACCCTATATTCTACCACAGACTATTTTATACATAAGTAATATGATATCTCAAGCAATAAGAATGCCCTGGATTGCTTTTGTTTATGAATTACCCCATCTCTTCTCTTCCTGGAGGTTTTATAACTATATTCTACCTTCTCCATTTCTGCGGAATCTTACTTCATTTCAATTTACACTGAAGGAATCTCGAGTCAACAAGTGAATTATATGTAGGGAAACTGGATGAAATCAGTCCTGCGTAGCCTGTTAACCTAATTAATAGAATACTCTTCCCCCAAGTCCCTTTAATTTCAGAACAAATTATATTCACAAAGAAAGAAATAATACTCACTTACATGCCACGTCTCTAATATCTTTCTTATAATACAAATGCAGGATATGTTTGGCTGGATGAAGGCTGGCTGGTGCTGCTACAGCAAGGCTTTTCTTGGATCACAGTAACTTTTGCTGTACTTTTGTTGCAAGTAACACTGTAAGATATTTAACAACATCCTAGGGCTAGAATCTCTCAATGACAGTGGCAGGAACCATCCACCACCTCCCTCAAAGTTGTGACAGTCAACAATGTGTCCAGATATTTCTATTATTTTCTGGGAATGAAGTTAAAATGATTGAAAATTAAGAATCCCAAATATAACTGTACCCCAACCTAACATACAACTATACAAAAGTAGTTCAGATTGTGGGAGTCATGCCATTAGCCTGTGTTCATGAACTACTAAAATTATTTCCTTCATTTATGGACCAAAATCATACCTTATGTGGTTATATCAGAAGAAAAAATCTTTCCTCATCCTAAAGACTTTTAAATCTATTTATTGGAGGCTGGGTTTGAATTCTTACTGGTTTTAAGACTTTATCACCTTAGTAAGAAAAAGTTTATCACTAGAAACTAAAATACTCCTTGGTAGTTGTCTACCAGTAAAAAAAAAAAAAGTCTTTTTCTTTAATGCTACTATGTACTTTTTATTTTAAAATAACAGCACACACACTATTTTCTTCTTGCTTTCCATATTCAAAGGGTCTGGGAATTTATTACCATTTGATTAATTTTTCTTTGCAATATTAATGCTGTACTCTGTTGGAAGCCATTGAAACTGGAAATTGAACACAGGTGCAGGGCTGCAGCATGGCTGGGGAATGACTGACCTAACAACAGAGACCCTCAAAGGGCAAGATGAGACCACAGTTGAGGACACCTGGCTCCAACCCCAATTAACTAAATAAAGACTGTAGCTGCAGACTTTCTTCTAAGATATTTCTTCTAAATTAACATAATCTGTTACTTGGGAAAGTCCTTGACCCACTACCACTCCTAAGATCCCACCCCTTCCTCAGTATCCCAGCTCCTTTTTTTGAAGACCTAATAAATACAGGCTTCCCAGAGACATTTCTGGTCTCATCCCCCAGAATCTCGGACTCTGTTAGAGGGTTTTGATCCTCCTAGAGCCCTAAAATCATACCACTTGTCATATTTATTGAAGCCTTCACCGTACACTCATTTGGGAA
>RJWT010027951.1:0-15358 GCA_004365215.1 Cuniculus paca
ACTCAGGCTGACTTGGTGGGAGGAAGAGGCATAACTGACTATCCTACCAGTCAGGGAAGTAACACCCTATCTATTTGGAACATTTGTCATTTTTAACAGTATTATTTGATGGAAGGCTATTGTTATGGCTTGTGTCTATATGTCCCCCCAAAGCCTCATGTGTTTCTAGGTGGGCTTTTGGAAGGGACCGAATCATCAATGTGACACGCTGGATGAAGGGTGTACAATAACCAGATGGCTCCACTGATTGGATTGGCATGGTTCTGGGTGTGGCTGAATGTATTTACCAAAGAGAGAAGACCCACTGTAGTGTGAGTGGCATCAAACAATAGGCTTATCACCTAAATAAAGTAAAAGGGAAAGGAAGGCTCGCTGCTTCCTGTCCGCTCTGCCATGGACTGTTTCTCCTCTGTGATTCCCCTTTGCCACGCTACCTGGTTGTGAAGCCAACTGACTATGGACTGAAACCTCTACAAACTGCGAGCTAAAATTAACCTTTCCTCTTTAAACCTGTGGTTGTCTGGTATGTTGTCTCAGGAACAAGAAAGTAACTAAGACAGCAATGATGACCATTGATTTCATATTTAAATTATCTTTGAGTTTCAAAACAGTGGTCAAAGAAATAGGTAAGAGATACAATGAGGAATTTATAGTTTATCAAAATAGGAAAAGTAGTAAAAAATGCACTGTCAGTATTTAGCAAATGTTTTCCAGGAAATTCATTCCAACTACCAAGGAGAGACATATGCCAAGATTTTTTTTTTTTTGTCTTTTTGAGACAGGGTCTCGTTATGCAGTTCAGGCTGGCCATGTGCTCACTTTAGCTCAGACTGATCTTGAACTTGCAACAATCCTCCTGCCTCAGCCTCCAAAGCTGGGCTCTGCCTCTCTAGGGCTGACTGAGGGTGAGGTGGGGACAAGGGCTGGGATTACAGGAGTGCTGGGATTACAGGAGTGTGCCACCATGCCTGGCCAATCCCAAGATTTTCTAGTGGAAGTATTTTTTTCAGAGGGACACATTTCCTATCATTTTTCCCTCTGACTTCTTTCCTTTACACTTCCATATTATCACCTTGTTTCTCATGGTCCTGACTCAGTCACAGACGAACATCAATCACATTCTATTACTAAAAACTTTGCTTATAAATAAGGAGAATGAAAGTGAAATATAATCTAGCGCTCCTAGTTTCAGGCACCTCGATGTCATCATCAAACTACTATATTGTCCAGCAAGATGAGTGCTCTCATGTGAAAACATGCTTTAGATGGACGTACTGGAATGTATTGTTTTTCTTTTTCTTACAAATATGTACAAATGCAGGAAAATCTCATGATGGTCTGTGGAGAAGTGGAGAGGACCAACTATAATAAGAGGTGAGAACATTCAAGAAATCCTATATTTTTAGTTTGTTGTTAACTTTTTTGATGAGATATTTTTAAAAATGTTCTTCATTTGAGTTCTTACACAAATTCATTCAAGGGGGAAAATGCTCCTAGTAAAATAGCTCAAGTGTACAAGTTTCTGAGTGTAAGAACAACTTCTTGGCTGCCGTTTGTTTTAAGGAAGCTGAGTCTTCTTCCCGGTTCACAGCAGAGGTGAAGAATCCCGTGGTCTGAAAGATTCATTATCAAGTCCAAGCCTTGTACTGAGGGCCTTGATTCAGAAACCTGGTTTTTATTTATTTATTTCTCAAAGGCAATAGGCCAGTCATTTTTTTTCTTCAATCAGATTTTATTGGTACATTTTAGGTATACATAATGATCACATGCATCATAGAAAATTTGCACCTGTACATGATACAACCTGATTGGTTTTTCTCTCATTTCCCTACCCTCCCTTTAATCTCTCCTCCTCTCTCATTTACAAAAGCTGTTTCCATATTTTCCTTCTTTTCTTATTTTTTTACTTTTCCCTTCTTTCCTTTCCCCCTTCCCCCTATCCGTGTTCCCCTCCCTATTTGAACATTTTCTTCCTGGTTCTTAATACCTACTGTACATTTTGACCCTTACACTTTCAGTTTCTCATGCCAGAGAAACAATGCAGTATTTACACACGTGTGTCTGGTTTATTTCACTTAACAGTGTGTTCTCAAAGCCTATTCATTCAGAAACCTGTTTTTTATGTTGCTATAGCAAAGTTTGAGAAGACGGAGGAAACGAAGAGGAGGAAGAAGAGGAGAGGAGAAAGAGGAGGAGGGACCGAGGAAGAGGAAGATGGAAGAGGGAGAGGAGGGGAAGAGGAAGAGAATGAGGAAGAAGAGATGAGGAAGAGGAAGGTGAGGAGGAGAAAGAGGAAGAGAAGAAGGAGGGGGAAGAGGAGGCAGAGAGAAAGAAGCAGCAGCAGCACCACTACCACCACCATACGGGAACTCAGAGAGAGGGGCTTCCCTCCTCTGCAACTTATTATCTCTGTGACCTTGGGCAAGGCCATGCTATTTATACTGTTTCCAAACCTGTGTTCTACAGAAAATTGATACAAAATCTCAACCTGAACCCCACTTTTCTTGACAGAATGAACCTTTGTCGAATATCTTAACATATTTGAACCTCATTTTTCTTATCTCTAAAAGTAAGGATGCTGATTTAGAAAATCACAACAACAGGTAATGTACTGCACGTACATTTGGGATGGTAATGATCTCAGTGTCACGCCAGGGCATAAGTGATGGATCACAGGTCTCTCTCTAGGTCTGTGTTTAGCTCAGAAAGAGAGAACAGAATGAACCTATCATCCCTAAACCACAGAGAGGGTAGGAGAAGCAGACAGCACTGTAACGGAAAGAAGGGCTGAAGGCAAATGTGGGTGGCTTGGAGAATGGACAGAGAGGAAGTTGTTTCTTCTCAATAAAAATAATCATAGTCCAGTAGCTGTTTCCTAATTGTGGCACAGGGATGGTTTTAATTTATCCTGACAGCTCTTCTTGTGTATCAGATCCGAAACACCTGCACACCGGAACAATGACATCAGAAGTACCATCTTCCGATTTAAAGAGCTGAGAGAAAAAATGTATCCCAAGGTTTCACTAATTTGGCCTTGGCTATGTTGGAATGTGGGTGCTTGGACTCAGGGCTGGGAGGATGCCGCCCCTCGCTTCGCAAACCGCCTCCTCATTGATAATGCAAATGACAGCTGCAGACAGCATCTCTGGGGGGCGTTTAAAGTGCATAAGGGAGCACACTGTGCACTTCAGAAGCGGTCCTTTTATATGCAATTAGTCTGTTCATGATACATCATTCTTACCTATTCATTAAAGTAAGTCCCTGGCTTAGCTGGAGGCATTCAATGGATTTGTAGACTCCCAGGAACTCAGAATTGGCAGGAGCCTAAAGGTCATCAAGTTCGTGATTGCTCTGTGGTCACTGCTCTCTCCAGTGTCCATGCCTGGGGGACTCTTATTTCTGGTCCTGTCTGGAGAGAGGCTGCTCCTGACCTTCTCAAGCAGCTGGGGAAAGATGATGAATCCGGAGTCCAGAGAACCAGGATCAAAGCCAGGTCCATCCGCTATGCAAGCCTCAGTTTCTCCAGGAGGACTGTGTACTGTACTGGGGCATAGAGTGGCTCAGGAGGTGGACAGGAGACAGTGACCAGTGGCAGTCAGAGGTTGGAGCAGCAGTGACTATGCATAGACACGGTCTTGCTCCTGGGTGAGGGAAATGTCCTACAGTTATCGCATTGCCCTTACAATTCTGCAAATTTACCAAAAGTCATTGAATTGTACACACAGAACAAGTGAATTTTATGGTATATGCTTCAATGAAGTTGTTTAAAAAAAAAGATAGAAACTCTTTTTCTAAGCTACAAAAATACCCAATGTTTTAAGCCCAGTCTACATGAGACCAAAACTAATTTTGAGCATTGTGGGAGAAAGTATATGTAGTTAAGCAGCAAAAAGAATCTTAGAAAATCATCTGCTTTGGACTCTCAAGAAAATTAAAAAGCCAGACATGGTGACACACACCTATAATCCCAGCACTCTGGGGAGGCTGAGGCAGGAGAAGTGCATGATCAAACCCGGCCTGGGAAATTTAGTGAGACCCTGTCTCAAAAATCAAAACAAAAAAGGACTGGGGATGTTATTCAGTGTGAAAGCTCTGGGTTCAATCTTTAGTGAAAGAAAGAAAGAAAGATTGATTTAAAAATTGTGTCTATGAAAGATAATTAAAGGTGAAATCCTAAAACAGACTAAAAAAAAGCAAGAGACTAGAGTATAGATTTACAATTCCTTAAAAGGAATCCATGAGACCAATCTGTTTAAGAATTCAGAAATTTTTAAATTTATAAAAGCAACACGGGGCATTTTCCATAAATTACATCACACTGACTGCAACAGTGTCTCCTAATTAAGCATATCAATATTTCTTTAATGAAACATGAATATTCATACTTAGCATAAGTGCAAGACTATAAATAGACTCCTATCGACTCAGATTTGGTTTTGCCACCCAGCGTGTCTGTTACAAGCGTCTGAAAAATCTTAGTTTGCCCAGCTTTTGGGTTGGGGGCCTGGCGACGCGGCGCTGTGGTGCGTGTTGTCAGCGCGCGCCTCACGCCTTCGATGCTTTTGTGCCTGTTACTCCCAGCTTCCCTTGCTTTCCCACATCCAGAGAAATCCCAGCGTCCGCGCTCTTTCCACCAAGCTGGGGTCCCCACTGCCTGCCAAGGGCTGAAGAAACTTGCAGAGTGAGCATTAGCTGCTGTCCCCGACCAGTCCTCCCGCTGCTGGCCCTGCGCCGGCCCGGGGGCCTCAGGGCTTGTGTCTAACGGCTCCATGGTAGAGAGGGCCCCAGGGTCTCCTCGGAGTGGCTGCCTCCCGCTCCTGCAGGGTGAGAACAGCAGGCAGCAGAGCCGGGTACCGCTTCCTGCCTCCTTTCGAGGCTCTTGGGGGGCTGCGCCCAGGTGGGGATGAGCAGGTAGGGCCGCCCTCCCCGCCCTCCCCGCCTGCTCACAGAGCACCCGAGACACACGCGCCCGCCTCTATTGCTTCTTTTCTGGGAAACTTTTCTGTTTTTTCTTTCTTTTCTTCCTTCTTTCCTTTTTTTTTTCTTTTTCTTTTTCTTTTTTTCCTTCCTCCCTCCACACAGCATCTTAGTAGTGTAGAAATCGCAGTGAAGTTAGTAATGTAGGAATCACAAGGATCTACAAGTCCGACTTCAGGTGTAGTTTTCAGATGTCCTGGTGGGGTGACCTTCCTGGGCCTTGGACACCCGGCTTCTGTAAGGAGCATCAGAAGGAGCGCGGCACTGGGCAGAGGTGGAGCTGCGGGGGGGAAGCGCGCTGCAACCAGACTGTGCCTGAGGGGGTGACTGGCACACCACTTGGGGAGCAGGAATTACCGTGGCTGGGGCTTGTCTCAGAGCCTCTTTGCAATGAGCAGGCCTGGTCTCCTATGGTCCGTGAACCTGGAGTTAGGACTCGAAGTAATGGGGCCTGTGGCTGTCACTTACCATTAAAGAATAAGGAGTGAGATTTAACTAGAAAGAAAATTCATAGATGGAAAGTCAAAGGAGAGAGAACAATGCCCTATGAGACAGGGAGCCAGGAAAAAAAAGTAGGGGTATCCTGCCCATCAACTGCAGGACAGATAAGAAAGACATGGCATTTTTATACAGTGGAAACCTACTCAGCTATAAAGGAAGAGAACCACAAGGCTCTTCAAGGTAAATGGATACAACTTGTGATCATGCTCATGGGTGAAATGGTTCAGAGTCACGTGGGTGAATTTCGTGTTGCCTCCCTAGTATAACAAACTACAGGAGTTAGCGGGATCCAAAATGCACAATACATATTGTGAAAGTGAAAGGGGAGGAATTGTCTGAGAAGGGAAGGCAGTGGCCATTGTTAATCTATTATTGTGATTTGAATCCCATATTGTTTTCATTGTTCTGTTTGGTTTCATTCTGTTTTGTTTTGTTTGATTTTATTGCACTGGATGGCATGGACAGTTATTTCAAAGATAGCAGGGTATATAATGTTAGCCATCGTGGTTTTCCTATTGTCTTGTTTTGAAGCCCTGTGTTGCTTTCATCATTTTGTTTTGATTGATTTTACTCTAATTTGTTTTGTTTGATTGTATTATGTCAGAAGGAATAGACAACTACCCTGAAGATAGCAAGAAGCATTATGGTAGCTGCTGTTGTTTTACTATTATCTTGTTTTGAAGTTCTGTATTGCTTTCATTGTTTTTTTTTTTTAAACTGGTTTTGTTCTGTTCCGTTTTGTTTGATTTTATTTATGCCTGAGAGTATGGGCAGTTATTTTGAAGATAACTAAAGGCATCATGGTAGCCATTATTGATTTCCTTTTACCTTGTTTTGAAGTCATGTACCATGGTCATTGTTTTGTTGTGATTGACTCTATTCTGTTTTATTTCATTTGGTTATATTCTCTTCAAGATAAAAAAAATAGAAAAAGGAGTGGGGACAGGACTTGAGGACATCATTCTGGGTGGTAATATTAAAAGACCTCTATTAAACGGGCATAGTGGTACATTTCTTTTAATCCTAGCACTCTGGAAGGCTGAGGCAGGGAGATTGAAAGTTCAAACCCAGCCCAAGTAACTTAGCAAACCCCGTCTCAAAATTTAAAATTAAAAAAGGCTGGAGATGTAGCTCAATGCAAAGGCCCAAAGGTTTAGTCCCCAGTACAACAAAATAAGACAAAACAAAACAACCAGACCTCTACACCTTGATTCATCTTGCTTTGCCTCTGAGACCTTTAACAGAAACCTGTTAGGTAAATTATTAAGCTAAATAACTTTAAGCAATGATAGAGTCCTTCAAAAAGTTACCATGCAGTCATAGAAAATAACATGACAGAATATTTAATGACATGGAAAAATGATCCAATATTTTTAAGTGAAGCTGAATATACATTATGATCTTTTTATAAACAATATCCTTTTATGTAGGGAAGGATATTCCCTGATATAATTGTTTGTGTTATCTCTGGTTAGTAGAACTTTTTTTTTTTGGCCTATTGGTGTGTTTTTTTTAATTTTCTGTAATAAAGACAAATTACCTATGTAAGGAGATTTTTCTTTAAATAAATTTAAGCAGCTCCAAATCAGCCCACTCACTAACTTCTCAGGTTAAGAGCATGGAACTTGGCCCAACTACCCTCTTTCAGTTTTTTCATTCTTTAGTGGCCACATGACTGTATTTCTTATAAATAAAGAGCGTCTTTATCCATGAAATCTAAGAGATCTCAGTCCCTATCTCAAAGTGTGCTGAGAAGTCAGTCGCTGTCTTAGAAACCACTGTCTGCAGACAGATTTCTGCCAGGTGACATCAATGACCATGCACCAGGATGGTCTTGAAGCCTGGCAGAAATGCTCAGCCATATTTTATAATGTGCATGTGGGTATATTTCCATAAGAGCAGAGGCACCTAGTAATCATTCTTTGTAGTGTACATATTTGTGCATGCATATGTATTTGTACTTGGCAAATTATGGATGCACGGAGACTATTAATACTGATGTAATCTACAGAACGATGAAAGTCAGGTTCAGGAGAAGGCCAATAGACCGAGAGTGAAATATCTGCTCTGCCATCCTTTGCAACTTGTCCAGCGTCATTTAGCTGGATGTGTCTCCACTTGCTCATCCACATGGGGGCCCCAGCTTGGCTGGGTGGCGCTGAGTCTTGGTGGTTGTGTAACCTCAGGCAAACTTCTTAACTTTGTGAGTCTTGGTTTTTCTCTCTGCCTGTGAGGCAGTCATGCCTACCTCATGAGGTGTCACGCCTGGCACACAGGAAATCTTTCGCAAATGATAGAGACAATTTTCGGAATTGGAGCTTTCACTTGGATGGAGAAAAGAACTGGGTTCCTTTTAATTTACCTGATGAAGTTCTGCAAAGGACCAAGAAGACAGCGCTGGGTATGAGGGACAAAGTCTATGGCCTTGCCTGCCATGCACGCGCTGTGAGAGGATCTCATACATTCAGCTTTTAGCCACAACCTGCTCCAAAGCTACGTTTTTCCTCGATAATGAAGCTGCTTTCCAGGAGTGCAACTTTTAAATGTTGACAACATTAGATAAAGCTCTTCCTAAAATATATTCAATAATAATTTTGCCTGACCCTGACAAGTTAAACATACTGACCCCTAAGAAACCGTTCACTGGTTCCATCCTCATTGTTTCACATCTCCATCATGTCACTGGGTAGGGAAGCATCGCCTCATCTGTTTTAGAGTTTGTTCCCTGCCCTCCCCAGGTTCTGTGGCACCTGTGGTGACGAACACTCCTTGTTACCTTCCAGCTGCAGTGAAATCAGTGCTATGGGCATCATCTCTTTCTTGGAGAAATAAGCAAATTTGGAGAGGGAGAGAGGTACAGTAGAGATGAGCTCTCAAGGTGTTTAATCGACTATGGATTGGGGAACAGAGTAAAAGAGCTTAATGGGAATTGCACACTAAATAAAAATCAACAAGGATCACAGTGAAAGTCTGCTATGGGAAGCAAGGCACATGGTCTCTGGTTGAGTTTCCTTTCCAGAGACCCTGAAAGATCTTTTCCATGTAACCCTGGGATCAAGAAGGCCGAAGGAGCCAGGAAACTGACCTCTAGATAAGAGAAGCCAATCACACACACACACAAACACACACTCCGTAGTGCACACACAGGGACACACACACAGAGGGAGGAAGAGACTGTGCGTCTATGGAACGGCTCAGCGAAATAAGTCCTATTTAACCCCTGTTGGCTTAAACAGGTCTTTATTTTTAAACAAGGCACTTTGAGATAACCTGCAGATCTGCACACTAAGTGTGTTACAGGCTGAAGAAATCTACAGCAGGGAGTAAGCAAATCCTTCTTCTCATTTCCGGCCCACTCCTGCAGCAACTGCTTTGAAAGCTTGGTGGAGAAGCACACCTTTCTCTCCACCTCCATTCTGCAGACCTCAGCCTGCCGAGGAACAAATAAAAAAGTTTAACAGCATCTCAAGGGTGCTCCCCCTTCGCTTCTTACCAACTGCTGACAATCAATGTAAAAGTAATCCTAGTTTTTATTTGAAGCTATCTTGGCTTTAAAAGAACCTTCCAAAAAAATGATTGATGCGATGAATTAAACCCATAGGTAACCCCTGAAATCTGCTTTGAATAGCAACAAATTCCTAACAATATCTTCAATGCCTGCAGCAACGAAATCTAATCTCTGAACTCCTAAAGGTCAAGATTTGCTGTCTGGTAGCACGGCTCAAGAGTAAATGCTCCCTAATGCTGCACTAGGCGATTGCTCTGCACTCCAGACAATGTCAATTTTGTCCAAGTAGCTGCAGATGTGTCTAGCATTAAGTCAGAATGGTGTCAAGGGCCCTTCTTCAACACCGGCTGCTTCTCAGAGAAACTGGTCCTAAAGCCCTAGTCTATTACAGCCCATGCCCAAAAGACAGACATTTAAGGCTTAAAGGAGGATGGAGAATAAAGCTGCATTAGATTTTTTAATGTTTCTGGGTCAGGAAACCCAGGGGAAGAAATTCTCTGGTGATCCAAATGTCCTTTCCTCTGCCCTCCCCACCCACAGCCCTTCGGATTTCCTGATTAAGGTGCTGCGAGATCTATAAAGTCCTACCCTTGAGCTACTTTTCTGATAAACCATTCATCACTGCTCTGGCCTATTCTGGCTGTGGAAAAGCTATAACAGACTAATGAACCCATTAAATTAAGAAATGTATGTGTTACAGGAAGTAATGTGCCACGGAAGGCATGGTGGGGGGAGCAGATGTTGGACCCACCCAGACTGATCAAGTCCTTGGTATAAGGAAGTCTGCAACTGCACCGGCTCCTCCGGTCCCACCCTGCAAGGAAGACATCCTCCAAACACAGTGGAATGCTTCCTATTTTTTAGCAGCAAGGAAACATAACTGATTTGTTTGCATACTTAAATTAGAAAATCTGGATGAAGGCTTTGGGGGTTTTAACATTGATAAGATGCCGATAAAGGAATCTTGCTTTTAAAATTGGGAGAACCGAGTGTAAAACAGTCACAGTTTCACATTTTACTGAGAAAACCCATTCATCAATTCCCTGCCACCTGCCACAATTAATACCTCTTCTCCTATGGAGTAATTGATTTTGATTCCTTTTCTCCCATCTCACCCTATGTCGTTTTAAGGTAAACAAACTTCTACCTGAGGCAGCTTGCCATGGATTCCCATAATCATGGCTCTCCAGCCAGCGCAGGAAATGGTTCTTCAGATGGGGCAATCTGGACGTGGTCCCTCGTGTTCAACAAAGGACACCTTTTTCTCTGGCAGCATGCACAGCCCAGGAGGGGGAAACATATCCCTGAGTTTCCTGACCTCCCTGAGCCTCCTCCTTGGCAGCAGGCGGGTAACAAGTGGCAGAGGGACCTTTGAGTCACTCTGGACCATTGCTGTCAAAACTGTAATGTAGTGCACAGACCCAGTGTCATTTGTTCTGTGAAATCGACAGAGGAGACAAGCCTGGTTTCTCTGCAACAGGAAATATGATGTCATCAAAACCCTTGGGTCTGATGTTCTTTTTTCTTGTCTCTCTGGGACTGCACCGTGCTTCGGGACCCTCTCCCCTGCCAATATCCGGCCCTGGATGTTAGGTATTTCCTGGGAGGGAAATCTAGGGTTGTAGGAAGAGTTACAATGTGTTAGCAAGCATTGAACAGTGGTGAGCCAGAGGCAGGAGTAATTCAGCTTGACCAAGTATTGCCAAGTAGAAATGCCCATTCGTATTCCTGGATCAGCTGCTTCTCCTTCTTCTCTTTCTTCTTCTACTTTTCTTTCTCTTGCTCCTCCTCCTCTTCCTCTTCCTCCTCCTCTCCCTCCTCCTTCTCCTTCTTCTTTTTTGAAGACAGAGGGACAGAAAGGAAGGAAGGAAGAAATGAGGGAAGGAAGGAAGGAAGGAAGGAAGGAAGGAATCCAGACTTGATCCTAGGCATGAAATCTCCAGATTAAGTATTGGTTCAACCATTTTAAAACACAGTTCAGGCCAACAGTATTGGGCTGCCTGCTGGCTGTAGCCCTTGTGACGCCAGCTGTGATCTGTGCTTTAAATCTGTGTATAGCTCAGCACCAGTGGGAAGCCACCTGATTAATTAGAAATGTTAGGAAGGAGATTAAGACTGGGTGCAGAGGCAGTGTGAGATTGGCCAGTGACCAGATGGGCCACTTGGAGGAAGATCCAACCTGCACAACTGTACAGGCCTGCAGATGGAGCGGGTCCCAGGATTCCCTGTAAGAGAGTGGGTCTGAAGGCCTCTTATCCTGAAAGTGGGAAGAGGGCCATCAGTGCCCAAAGAGGTCTAAAACCAGGAGATATAGTTAAAGAGGTGAAGGAGGTGAGCTCTGAGGGCAGACGACCTACAATCTAAGCCAACGATGCTAAATCATAGTTCTCAGACCTGCCAGCACTGCTGGACCAGCTGGACGTGCAGCCGGGAGGGTTGGCGTTCTGAGCACAGTGCTGTCCCCATCCCGGTCTGAACGAGTCTAAGACCTGAGGGGTTCCCAGATTGCTGGCTCTTCTTCAAGCCGGCAGGGGCTCCGGCCCATGTACAGGCAGCAACGTAACCAGCAGCCTTCAGAGTGACTGATTTGTAGCCTTAAATCATGTTTATAGTGACTCTGTGAGACACTTCAGAACTTGGATTTGCATCATGAATTTTGAAAGCATGATCCTCCTGGAAAACACAGCTTAAAATATAGATTCTAGAATGAAAGACTCAGTATCAGTGTTTAAGGAAAAATGTTAAGTGATAACGTGCACAGAGACACGTCTTCCTCTCTCCATACTTGGCCCTAATATTGCATCCGTTAGGATTCCCCAAGCTTTGTTTGCACTATGTGGAAATCCGCTGAAGTGGGTGCCCTGTGGTACGACTCGCGTCCCCTTCAGGACCTGGCAATTTACCTTCCCAGCTGCTGCGAGTGCCGGCTGCGGATGGCACACAGCTGAGTCCTCTCCAGGACCTGCGCTTGCCACCAGGGTGCTCCTCGGGGCAGCCTCGTTCAAGGGTGGTCAGAGGTGAGTGTGAAGTCCCCACCTCCCTTGCCTCAATGGGGAAGGCGCTCAAGGGCCATCCAAGATCCAAAGCGCCGTGAGAATCACTACGGAGCCATTCGGCCTCCCCTGCCCAATTCTGTTTCCTTTACTCCCTGTCGTGCGTGTGAGTCTCAAAGTCTCAGACTCTGTTTCCTGGGAAGCTCAGTTGCCATGGGCACCGAATGAAAATTGAGGCGTATAATACAGTATGGAAAATGCCGGACGGCAGGCTAGTTGGGAGTGACTTTCACAGTGATGGAATAAAAACTGTGAATTTAGGAAGCAAGGAAGAAGTTTAATGGAAATCATTGCTATTTGCCAGTAGTATTCATTTTTACCTCATACAGGGAATATGTTTCATTCTGATGCCTCCCTGTCCATGTGAGCACTCCCTGATCCAATGGTGAGTCCAAGGAGTGAGGACCACCTGCCTAGCTTTCTGGAGGCAAGAGTAAAGCAACTGACCCTGGTCTCACCATCCCGGTTCTCCCCAAGGGTCTGTAGTGACTCGTGCAAGGAAAGGGCCCCTGAGCAGGGCAGCGATAATCAGCGTCATTCTGTGGGATTTGATAGCTTGCAGCGAGAAAGATGGGCTCTTTCCTTCCTACACCACTGGCTGTGATGCCGGGAGCCCGGAGTGGCCGCTCACCGGATACCTCGCTCTTCCCCCGCGGCAGGAGGGAGGAAGGTCAAAGAAGCTGAGCTTGGAGACGAGGGGTACAGACAGCAGCACAGTCTGCGTCTTTGGATCCACTTGTGCTCAAAGTCAGAACCCAGTGTGGACGCCCCAGTCACACGAGGTGTACCCATGTCCCCCTCGTTTTGAATCAAGGTGTCCAGCGCTCACCGTGGAAAGCCCTGCCTCCTGAGCGGCACCAGTCATTCGGTCAGAGATGGATGGAAGCCAAGATGAAAAACAACCACCTCAGTGACAACGCAAAACAGGGGTCTCTTTCAGTCAGAGCCAAGATCTCCACCAGCTCCCAACAGAGCAATGGTTCCAGGGAGCCGAGAGGAGGCACCTGGTCAAACCCAGGAGTGATAGGTGCAAATAAAGTGGGGTGTGCAGTGTTAAACAAAAGTCACCCACAACCCCTGAAAATAACAAATAGGGAAATAGAAATGCTCCAGGCAGTGAGCTGGGGGGAGGAGCTGCAGGACCCTGCTAGTGGGGGTGGCTTGGGATCCAGGAAGTAGCTACTCAGGGTCCGATCAGGCTAGCCGCATCCCATAATTCCTAAGCTGTGACGCTAAGGAGATGCAGCTTCGAGACCCTTGATTCAGCTTCAAGACCCTCCCAAGGTGCCAGGTAGGGGCTCTTGCAGCTTCCTCCTTAGGCCTGCGTGTTTGTACCATTCACGGCATCAGTGATAAAGGCGTCCTTTCCAGCCCAGTTTCCCCTCGTCCATGCCATCACTCCTGTGGGTGGCATGGTAGTGGTCCTGAGGATCTCGGGGATCCAGTGATGGGCCACTGTGTCGGGAACTCATTTAAGGTGGGCTCTGTGGTTCAGATTCATGGTGCTCAGGTTCTCCACCACCCAGAGCGAGAGATGTCGCTGCTGTTCATTTTGATGGCTTGTGAAGACGAGAGCAAGGGGAGGTGTGAGTGTGTCCTGTGAGGTCTGACACGGATGTGTGTGTGTGTGTGTGTGTGTGTGTGTGTGTGTGTGTGTCAGAGGGGAAACACATGCTGAATTGTGGAGGGCCGGCAGGTCCTGTGGAGCCCTCAGAAGATAAGTTACCTCTCCCTGGACGACACACCCGGTCATCCGGAGCACACGGCTACTGTCGATTTTCTAAAAATTTTGTAAGAATTGCGTGATTGAGAATATGTAAGAGTCATTGTGTTTATGGACACAAACCTTTAGCAGTAGGAAAAAAATGACTGGTACTTGTGTGTGACAGGTGATGTGTTTATGCAGTGTTACAAAAATATCAGATCAAGCCATAGATTTTATGCATTTCTACAAAATATGATAAGTGGAGATAACATCAAACTAACATAGCATCTGCCCCTAGTGAGGGCTTTGAGAAAAAAATGATTAATGTGTGTTACCAATTTTTAAAGTATTTAAACTGGGCACGGTAGACACTGGTAATCTTGGCGGTCTGGGAAGCTGAGGCAGGAGGACTGTAAATTCAAGCCTAGGCTGGACAACTTAGTCAGTCAGTGAGACCCTGTCTCAGCATAAAAAATAAAAAGGTGTGGGGATGAAGCTCAGTATGAAGGTCCTGAGTTCAACCTCCAGTACTAAAAGCAACAACAACAACAACAAAGAATATTTAAGATCAGCTGTTGCACAAGAAAAGCTGAATTTCTCTGCAGTTCAGCTTTTGAGTGGGATTCTCTCTAAAGTTAAAACCACACTAAACATTTATGTGACATCAGCAACAATTCGCAAAGCTAAAAAGAAAAGATTTTCTAAGTGATCGATAAGCGAAATTCTTTTTGTCAGCCATGTTAGGAGGAAAGAATGAATTATCCTTGAGATTTAGCCACAGAAAATATTACGAAATTGTCACCCAAGAAAGCAGTTAGGGCTTGCAGCCAGGAAATACAGAAGAGAAAGTATTACAGATGTAGGACAAGCAGGTAATTAACGATCGGTCTTCATGAGTGTTATTTTTCCAGATTCTGGGGTGCCCTTGGCGTTCATTGGGGTGAAATTTATCATTTATTGTGATATCTATTGTCATTCTAAATCAATATAGCCGTTCATACCTAATTTTGTATCTGTCATTTTGTGGTTTTTGGTCAAGCTCTTTCTTCGTTTCCTTTTCTCCACCCCAAATTGCAAGCCCCACAAAGCCTGCTTTGGGGGCTGGACCTCCTCCACCCGGCACAGGGCAAATGTCAGAGGGGAAGCAGCCTTGAACTGCTCCTCCGGGCTCTCCCCAGGGACCCTGGCGAGGAACAGATTGTGATCTGCCTTCAGAGCCAGGTGGCTGGACCTGGCACTAATTTAAGGGGCTTATTACTTCCCTGACTTCTCTCTACCGAAAGTTACCTGGTACTTTGACAGCAGTTAGAGAACCCTGTCTTTCTGCAACTCAGCTTAAAATGCCAATGCTGAGTTGAGGGAACCCGGATGTATGTGATGTGTGTAAGTTCCGGGGTGTGGTGGGGGGAGGGGCTGGGGACGAAGGGTCTGGAGGAGGGGACCGAGGAAGGGGCAAAGAGAGCGGGAAGAGTGGACGCCAGAACGAGATGGGAGACCAGGAAAGCCTGGGAACGGGGGGCAGAACCACCTCGAGCCTGGGCCTCGGGTCCCTGTACCTTGGGGGTGCCACCTGACCGTCGCCCCGCGTGGTTTAGGGGAGCGTTTTTGAGCAGA
>RJWT010027952.1:0-15360 GCA_004365215.1 Cuniculus paca
CAGGGTAGCATAGCAGATGGGGCATCACAGAAGAGAAACAATACATGGCTGGCAGAAGGCAGCAAGCAGTGACACAGCAGAGGCAGAAGCTGCAGCCTGCCTTCTTTCTGTCCCTTTTATATTCTATCTGGGTTACCCATCCTTAGGGTAGTTCTGCCCACACTCAGGGTGGAGTGTCCTTAATCCCAGCATTCTATTCTTAGTTCCAGCATCACACACCATAATCTAGCCACCTTTGAAACTCCCCATCCTATGATCACATGAGATTTTGGAGAGACATCTAGACACAAGCCATAAAATTCTGCCCCTGTCCCACCAAAGACTCATGCACATTTCTTTATCCAAAAGGCATTTTGTCCATCTCTAAGAGTGGCTAAAGTTCTAACAGTTTCAGCATTGCTGAAAAGTCCAAGTCCAAAGAGTCCTCTGAGATTTAAAACAAACTCTTAACTGTGAGCCTCTGTACAAATGAAAAGAAAGTTAAACACTTCCAACATACAATGGCACAAGATAAACATTATCATTTCAAAAGGCAGAAATGGGGGGGTGATACAAAGGAATGGGACCAAAGCAAGTCCAAAATCTAATTAAGCAAACATTCACTTTTGTATTTCCATGTCCAGCACCTGAGGCACTCTGTGGCAAAATGTGAATGCCAAAGTGGGTGGGTCTGCCTCTACAGTAGTGCATGTGACTGCAGTTTTCAAGGCTTCTCTCTTGGGCTGGCTTTGCTCACTTCTTGCAGCCTTCTTTAATAGTTGTTCCTAGCATCTCCAACCATCTGGGGTCACTACTGTACCTTTGGTTTCACATTCACAGCTTTGTACACTGCCCACTCAGGAGAACACTGCCTGACCTCCCAGGCCTTTTTATAAAATCTGGGTGGAGGCCTTCCTGTTCCCACAACTCTTGCATTCTGCATACACCTAAACCAGCACCATATGGGTAACACCAAGGTATGCCACCAGCTGGAGCAGTGGAGAGGCTTCCTTCTGTCTTGGCTATAGAGGTCAAGTGCTTGAATCATTGAGCACTGTGAACTCATTCCTGAGGAATAAATGCTCCAGGGTGCTATTCTGGAACATGGTGCTCTGGGCCTGTTTTCTCAACATGAAGTTTTTCACCTTTGCAATTTTGAGATGGCAAAGGCAGGACTCCTGCTAGTTCTTGTAGTATCCTCGGGTTGTCTTTTTTATCATCTTGCTCCCTCTCAGCAGCCAAGTTCTCCTCTTCTACGTCTTTGCAGTCTGCAACTTTATCACCACTTCACTTCTGGCCAAACTCAAAACATTTTAAATCATTCCACTGAGCTCCTTGCTCTTTATTCTCAACATAGATCTGGCTAAACTTCCCCAACAGTATCCATGCCACTGCCTCAACATTAGACTGTTTTGAAATTTCTTCTGCCAGGTTAATTAGTCTACTGCCTTTAAGCTTCACCTCAGGCAAAGCCTCTGGACATGAGCAAACTGCAGACAGACTTTCTGCAGACCACGCATTGTCTGGAATTCAACAGCCAATGCAGTCCTTTCTCATGAACCTGGCCTGTACGAGCAGCATTTCTATTAGCATTTTGGTCTTCCAAAATCTGACCAGAATATCCCATCAAGTACAGCTTAAAGCATTTCAAGCCTGCTTCTTCAGCTTGCATCTCCAAACCTTTTCAAACTCTTCCTACAAGCCATTTCAAAGGCTTGTAAACCACAGAGTCAGGTATAGTGACAGCAACAACCTTGCTCTCAGTAAGGAGATCTGTCTTAGTTACTTCTCTCACTGCTAAAACAAAATTCCCAACACCTAAACTTAAAGGAGAAAAGATTTTTTGTAGCTCAGTTTGTAGAGGTTTTAGTTCATAGTTGGCTGGCTTCAAGGAAGGGTAACTTGGCAAAGCGACATCACAGAGGAGAAACAGTACCTGGCAGGTAGAAGGCACGTAGGGACAGCAGAAGCAGAAGCAGCAGCTTACCTCCTCCTCCTCCTCTCCCCCCTCCTCCGTCCTTCTTCTTCTTCTTTGGAAGGAAAGGTTTATTTAGCTGACAGTTTATGGAGGTTTCAGTCCATAATCAGCTGTCTCCAAGGCAGGGAAGAATGGCAGCAACAATTCAAGGCAGAAGAAGACAGCAAAAGCAGCAAGGGCAAAAGAGGGGATCAAATCTCTTTTCCTCACTTATATTATAAGCAGGCTACCCGCCCCATGGTGAGTATAGCACTCACACCATCTCCCTGCAGTCCTCTTGCACAGACTCAGGATGCTTGCAGAGTGAGACCCTGGACCCCTGCTGAATGATTTAATTAAACTTCTAAACTTTTCAAATTGACACAGTGTATCAGCTATTATAATCCACTCCTTGTCAACATGGCAACCAGATACATTTTTTAAAATCTGTCTCCAGATATAAACACATGCTTATTCTTACCATCACACAACTTGAACATTGTTAACACAAGTTTAACAGTCCTTGAGAACCAGTATTAAGTCTTTCAACTTTATATTACATTAGAACCATAACATTTTGTCCCTTGTCCCCTCAAAGACTCATGTACATTCCTTCATGCAATATCCCTTTTACATTCCATCTGGGCTACCCATCCTTTGGGCAGTTCCACCCACACCCACGATGCAGCACCCTTAATCCCAGCATCATACACTCTAATCTAGTCACTTTCAAAGCTCCACATCTATGACCAGATGAGGCCTTAGGGCAAATCAAGACACAAGCCATAACAGAAAGGGAAGTCTGAAAGGGTTCATGTGCAACTTGTCTATTTCCATATTTCACACCCACTTTGTATACCTGAGACAGGTGTAACAGTCACTTGCCCTTGTTCTTTTTATCCTCATGTTTTGTTCAAATTCTTGAGACCTTTTCAGATTCCCATGAACTAGAAAGGAACCTCCCATAAAGAGACTTAAAACCTTTTTTAATTCTGTATTTTTCTTTAACCTATAGAATGCTGGAAAAAGGAAGAATAAAAGCACTTCATTTCTTAAGGACATGCTAGCTACTAGAAATCATGGTAGTTGCATTGCATATGTTATCTCATTTAGCTCAGTCACATCTACTGACCTCAAAAGACAACATAATTATTAAACAATACAAACTGCAAAAACCACTTGTTTGAATTACTCTGCTAGCTCGTTATTTTCAAAAATTAACTCATCAGCATTTTTAAATACATCTATGAGCTGGACACTATTATTTTTAATTAACTCAATTTACTATTTTCTTAAAGTTTTTAGGTGAGTGGGCACAGATCAAGTTACAAGACTGACTAATCTCTGACTTTGGGGTCCCTCAAGTGGAATATTCAGTCCCGACTCTGTCTTCTCCCCACATCTTTCTCCTCCTATTAATATATATGGTTACTCAAGTTCTTCTCTGTCTCCCAGACCACTGACGTGCATGCTACATTTCTTCTCTGTGCTCCCTGATAACATGTTTGATCAATACAATGCAATCTCAGTTTTCTCTGCCCACTCTCTAAGATTCAAGGTTGTACACATGAAGTTGGGCAGACTGCTTTCCCCACCAGAATGGAAATGGTCTACTGCATTTCCATATAGGTTATACTTGCTTTTTCACAAGATAAAAGGATGGTCTTAGACTGATAAACTAAAAAAAGAAATCCAAATTGAAGCTTTTAACCAAACCTGTTCATTCATTCATTCATTCATTCAATCATTATCACAACATTAACAGAAATTTAAACAAATATTTTTCACGAGAAAGAAATTGTTTTTCTCCTTTTTATTAAAAGCTGTACCCTGTCTCAAAATAAAAAGGGACTAGGGATGTAGCTCAGTGCAAAGGTCCAGGATTCAATCTCCAAGACCTTAAAAAAATCCCGGTCTTTAGAAAATGGTTGAAATCATTCATTACTCAGAAACTCTTACTGAAAAGCTTTGATTTGTTAAAAGAACTATTACTTCAAAGAAGAAATGATTTCTTTAAAACTCCAGATTGGAAATTGATGGCTTTTTTCATCATGAATCCATTAATTGGTTTTTCCTAATGTTTAAAGGGAGCAAAGTCATCAAATTGAAGAAACCTTATGTCATTTATCTGCTCTCTCTCCAAAGCCTCGAGAACACCTGATGATTATTTCTATCAAACCAATCATTCACTGAACACATAATCATGAATAATTTAGTAGAGCAATAGATCTATTACTTAATATAGTGCTAACCTTTTATAATGCTTGTACCTGGGGAGAGGACTAATATCAGTGTCACAGAATAACTTATATCAGTCCTTGGGTTTTGGAGGTAACATTGTGACTCATAGAATACTTAAACACATGCAATTATAAACCACATTATGGGAAAATAGTTAACCTTTGCGTAGCATTTAAGAGTTTACAAAGTACTTTCTCAGACATTATCTCATCTGATGCTCATATCAGTCCTGTGAGAGAAGTTTTATTTTGTAGGTGAGAACAAGACTCAGAGAGGCTAAGTGATTTGTCTAAAGTTGCCTAGCTAGTAAGTGGTGGAGCTCAGATTCCCTCACTCCAAAAGTGCTGCCTCCTGCACCTGGATGTCCAAGGCATGATAACATGAGATGATAACGGGATTCTTAAAGTGAGTTCTGGCCTCATTCATGGCTCCAACAGGCCATCCATGTGATAATCTTTCTTCCCTTACCTTGTTAACCATCTCTGTCTGGTCACCAAGGGTTCTCATGACATTCCCTGCCAACAGAGCACCATAAGCTACCATTTTAAAGAAAAACACTTATTTTCTGATGAACTAAATGACATGTGAGCTTTTCTTGCATACTCATCATTGTGTAGCAAAAGAAGCCACAAGTTTGGAAGTAACAAGTGCTATATTCTTGTTTAAATGATTCCTGCCACATGACAATCCATGTAAACAGTACACAGAATTCCATGCAATCAAGAATTACTCTTTATTTAAAATTTTTAAAGGAGACTTGCCTTGATTTAAGCTAATTTTATGAAAGTTTGTTTTGTTCACTCAGTATTTAGCTTGATTTAAGAAACTCTTTGGAATGTTCTTTATTAGTGTTCTCACTCTTGCTCTCTCTCTCTCTCCTTCTCCCTGACTACCTATGATGGATAAAAGCAATGTTTTTGTTCTACATTCCGCTCTTCAGAGTTCTTCATTATGCTTAAAAATCTCCCTTTTGTTTTAAAGGCTATTATTCTGCCTTTAATACAAGTAATTAAAATGTCATTAAATAAAACTGGTATATCTTTTATGGCAAAAGTAAACTCAATCCAATTTAGAATACAAGTCCAGTCTTCACTAGTTAAGTAAATCATTTTGTTACAATAATCTTTACTTTCATATCAATTATTAGTATTATTATTTAAATGTTTTACTCACAAATAACAGAACTCCAAGGACCATGCAAAACTGCTTTTAGATCCTGCAAGGGTGCTAGTGACTTGGAATAAAAGGAGATATGCTTTATAATTGGACATATTTAGGTAACTGGTTGTGCCTGATCCTTTCAAACCAGTGAAAGAAAACAGGATCACAGAATACTTTCCCACTAGATAAAACATTCACCCTTATATAATCAACCTGGAGTTTCTCCTCTCCTACTTCCTCATATTAGTTGAGGATAACTTCCCAAAATACGTGATATTAAGAAAACTCTAATGAATTGAAATTTTAATCTTTTGAATTCATTCTGAAAAGATATAAGGGGCCCAATAACCAAAATCACATCATTTAGAATAATTTGCATCCAGCATCCAAAATTCAATTTATTAAGACATCCAGCAATAATCAAAGAACTTTAGCAACTTATTCTGAAGACTCAAACTTAGCAAATCTGTGTCAAGTGTAATGCTAAGGGGATTCAAGCCACATTACCAAGATGGACCTTGTAGGGTGAATGACTATTCTGACATGCTTATGATGGCAAAATTGCCTGGGATGGAGGATTCCAGTGCTAAAAGCAGAACTTTCCCAGACTTCCAGTTGGACACTCTAGACACAGTTTGAGGGAAAACTTTCAAGTAAACTGGAGCCGGAATAAACGATAAATTGACTCTGAGTCAGAGCTGGACGAGAGTCATTGATCTTAGAAGACTGATCCTAGAACAATGCTGATGAGTGAATTTCTGAAAATAATGAACTAGCAGAGTAATTCAAACAAGTGGATTTTGTAGTTTGTATTGTTTAATAATCATGTTGTCTTTTGAGGTCAGTAGATGTGACTGAGTTAAATGAGATAACATATGCAATGCAATTACTGCTTTCCCTGCCAGAATGGAAATGGGTGGAACTGCCCAAAGGACGGGTAGCCCAGATGGAATGTAAAAGGGATATTGCATGAAGGAATGTACATGAGTCTTTGAGGGGACAAGGGACAAAATGTTATGGTTCTAATGTAATATAAGGTTGATAGACTTAATACTGGTTCTTAAAGATTGTTAAACCTGTGTTACAATGTTCAAGTTGTGAAATGGTAAGAATAAGACACAAGCCATAACAGAAAGGGAAGTCTGAAAGTGTTCGTGTGGAACGTTTCCATTTCCGTATTTCACACCCACTTTGTATACCTGAGACAGGTGGGGTGTAGATCACCACAAAACAGAGTAAGGAGAAATAACAAAGTAAAATATGCATGCTGTGGTCTACACCTACAAATTCCTCCCAAAGAATCATATCTTCAGAGGTAGGGCTTTTGAAAGAAGACTGGGGGACTCATCAATGAATCAACCCGTTGATACATTCATAGCTGACAGTGCTCTTAGGAGGTGGGGCACAATTGGAGGAAATATGTTACTGTGGGGCCTGCCTTTGTATAATAAATCCTTTTTTTTAAATTCTAGATCTTTCCCTTTCTCTCTGGTTCCTGGTTGCTGTGAAGTGGCAGCTTTCCTCTACCATGCTCTTTTACCATGATGTTTCTGCCTCAGAGCCAGCCAACCATTGACTGAAACTTCCAAAAACTGTTAGATAAAAATAAACCTATTCTTCTTTAAATTTTGTAGACCAAGTATTTTGTCCCAATTTTGAAAAGATTACTAACACCATACAGAATACCTCTTCCTCCTGCCCCACTTCAGTTTGTACTCTCTGGTTAGCTGATCAGTCAGTTGTTCTCTTGCTTTTGTTCAAATCAGGGTGCATCATTCTGTACTTCAGTATAAAGTGAATATAACAGATCTTCCACTTCACATTGATATAAAGAGATAAGGATGCCACTGGAATCATAGGACTTCCCTGCTTTTGCAAGGGAAAAGTCTTTATGTGCTATCAAAAACATGATATATGTGGTATTCAGTTGGAGTTTCATTTACACTGAAGTACTTTTCTTTGGAAGAAAACCAAAGATCCTTTCCACTCTTTTCAGAGGCAGCCAGTGCACATGCTGCATCTACTATTTCCTATTCTGCTTAGGAAATTATTTTTGTGAAGATGAGTCCCAAGAGTGTGACCTGCTGGTGGAGTGGTGGTTGTACAGTTGTGGCCAGCAGATGAGAGAAACTCAGCAGAAAGTAGAACTCTCAAGAGTCACTTCTTCCAACCAGAAGCTTCCTCTCTCAGAACTAAGATCAGTGATATTCTAGTCACTGGCTTATTTTAGAAATGGGAATGGCATTGTTTTACAAATGGAGCAACAGTATGGATTCATGACTAGAGCATTCATTTATTTTATTGTTACATACATGATCTTAGCCAGTTCTGTATCCTGTCAGAGACAAACTATCTTCCTGTGGAAAACTAACAATGAAACAATGTTCAGGAATCTTTGTGAGAATCACATAAGATGCAAAATGTAAAATACCTTGTCTGACGCTGATAGATGTCCAAAAAATGTTAAATCTTTCCCTTTTTTTATTCTCTGACAATATCTAGTCTTCAAATGAACAAATAGCTCCCAGTCAAATTCAAGAAATTGTTCATTATTGCCATTATTATCAATCTCGGTAACAGCATGATTAGAACTAATTTGGTTTGTTTTCTTTCTCTCTTCCATTTATCTTGCCCTACAATATCTAAATGCCTTTTGAAAATATTATTTATCAGAATAAGTTTGTATCTAGTAGAGTTAACCTGATAGTTATACTTGAAAACTTCTAAAATACATTTGGACAATCAATTCACCTACCTCTCTTTATGTATGTCTTCCTATAAATAAGCTTGTAGACAAGGAACACTACAAACAGTAAACCCCATTTAGGACCTCAGTATATTTGATTATCTTCTAAGTGAAATCATGATAATCAGGTATAAGGACGAATCCTATACTTAAAAACTCTTGAAGTTTATTTTTACTTATACCACAAATACAGTCATCAAACAGAAGATCATGAAAAGTTCATCTCCATTTTTGAAAGATACTAAACATTACAAAAATTAGTTCTTTCCAAAATAATTCATAAAAGTTAATATAGCCTTGTCAATGTGAAGACCTTTCAAGTCACTATAAACCAGCATCCATCATAGAAGCTTGCTGAAAAAAGTGAGCTATCAAAGAGATTTTGTCAATTTTGATTTTTATTACTGGTGAAAATTAATAAGCATTGCCATATGCCAAGGATTGTCCCAATCATATAGTATATATATTAGATAAACTGGTTTAACTCTCATAATAGAATTATTCCCATGTTACAGATGATGCAACTAAAAATTAGAAAATAGCAGAAGGTTCCAGAACTGGTGACAACAGAAACAAACTTGAACCTGTGTCTTTCTGACTTCAAAGATCATACTCTGTAGCCATTAAACTAAGTGCGAGAAAAAAGGGAATTGATATTCTTTTTGGTAATGTTATAATTCTACCTAAGAAACTATTTAAATGGTTAATTTCACCTTAAATTTATAGCAGTGTTAAATGATGTACCAAAATATTTATCTTCCAAATTGTCCTGCAGTTCTATATATCAGTAGTCACAGATTGTATTTTCTGAGTCTCAGGCTTGGATCACACATATTCTACAGAAATTATTTTTCTCAAATAATTGGTTGGACTTCATTTGAGTAGTTTAAGCAAATGTTCTTTAATATTATCATCATCCTGGCTGGAAGGTGGAGGGGACTAAAAAGCTCTGAGTTTCATTCACTTAAAAAATGGAATCTCAAAAGATTTGGAAAAAAAGTCCTACTTTTACAACTTGACTTTCAAAGATTTTTAATGGTTTATTTGATATCCTAGAGTATTCAGCAGTATTCTTTAATGAGTTTAAAACTGGACTTCTTTTTACAGACTTTGCTTTCAGATAATGATTTAAGTCCACCTCCTCCTACCTTCCCTGGGCATTGATGTCATTAGGCTCAAAGTCAAGCATGAAGGTGAGCAGATACCAATTGACAGCCATTTAGAGCTATGCTCCCTGTCTCACCCACAGCAAGCTTCATTTCTTGGCTCCTGACAGGGGCTTCATTAGTTGGATGAGATAAAAAGTTAGGTGGAAATAACACTGCCTAGTAACACAGACAGCATCCCTATTCCTCTTCCTATTTCTGGAGGTTAGTTCAGAGATAACGGGAAACATTGTAACTCAAAAGAGGATGTCTCTGAATATGAATCAAATCAATAGTTTAAAATTATGGTGACAGCGTTGAGGCTCATGGTTGACCTTTTTCTATACTTTTCTGGGCAGAAATAAATCATAGTGGACTCCTCTCTATCCAAGATATTTCAAAATGAATGTCAGACCCCCAACTGAAAATAAATAGGTTAAGGTCAAAAATGTTTGTCTTTCAGAATTTTTGCTCTCCATTCCCAAATGCCTAACCTTACCATGTGGAATGCCACTGACACTACTGATAACTACTTCCCAAACTCATCAGTTTCTCCCTGTTCCCTTAATGGCTCAGTCTTTACTCCAGCTGCCTTTGGGGCTGCCAGTCTGCCCACTAAGATACATAACACGTGTGCTCTCTTCCCAGAGCTTCCGCTAGCTTCCAACATTGTAATGTATCATGCCTCCTTGTCCATTGTTCACCAGTTAAACAGCTGGTTCGCCCAAACTCGACCTGGCACAGTCCGTGTCTACCCTACCAACCCTCTAGTTTCAGTGTGACAAACATTTTCCATTCTTTATTTCTACTACACTTGCATTTGAGGTCTGGAAAATCCTTCCCTGGCTAGGCAAGGTCTTCATTCACATTTTGAGGAGCCACTTTCTTCACAACCCCCAGGTTTCTTTGTGTGCTCTCACAAAGCCCCTTCCATAAGGCATTTTGAGAGTATGAGCATATTTTCAAAAAGTTCCCATTATCGATAGAATAAGGACAATTCAGGGAGCCTGGCATTTAAGGCTTCCAAAGCTTTACTGTATAAATGGATTTTTTTCCCAACCACTCCTGGTTATATTGACCTCCTTTTCTCAGAAAGTTTGCAGCATTTATATCTGAATTAGTCATTCTTATACTAAATTATATGCTTCCTTCTACTGTTACAAAAGGGTTTTACGTATGTTTCTTGCTTATCCTATCAACACGTGCATGCCAAACCTTAACATACTAGATTTCATGTCACCTGCTCTCAGCAACAGACAAATTATAAGTACCTTAAAAAGTGATTATTGTTATAGCAAGAATGAATGTGTGAACGGACATAATGTTATCTCAAAATTTAAATAACTTAAGGAAATGTTGAGAGAGTGTTAAAAAGTGCAACTGAGGGAGAGAACACTGTGTTTTCCTAGCCCACCTGACAAATCTTAAACTTCATTTTTAAGCAGTTTTAAAGAATGGGGTAAGGTCAGTTATTGTTCTAGTTCCCTTCTTTCATTCTGGCAAAGGACCAGGAGAGGTGAAGGTAGTACACCAGTTGTTTGCAAATAAGACATTCTCCTTTCCTTTTTCTGTTTTCTTCCTGCTTCAAAAAGCAGTGTTCAACAGAGATAACTCCAGGAGGAAAGCAGGGAAGGTGGAGAGAGCATAAGAAGGAGGGATTCAGTCATTCATCACTGGCACAGCTGGAGGACAGAAGCCATCCTCTGCCCGGAAGGCAGCAATGAACATCACTCCATTCCAGACCACTGAGCAGACCTTTACACAGGATAAAACTTCTAGGGACTGGAGGGACCTATTAGAGAAAAATTGCTTAACAGCTGAAGAGGGGCAGCCATACAAAAAGGCTCAAGGATGGAAGCCCAGATGCCTCTGGGACAGTCTGACCACGTAAACAGGAAGAGCAGAGAAATGAACCATGACTACGAAGGAGGCAGATGGGCCGAATAGTGAAACCCAAAATACGGTTGTTCAGGATGTTTGTGATAGGTACAGGTTTTCAGATGAACATTTTCAGGGAGGCTGGGAGTTGTCAACTTTGAAGCTTCCATTTACTCTTGCAGAAAAGTGAATGCATACCTCAAGGACTTTATTTTGTCTGATTCCATGGAATAGATGGCTTGGTTTTCCTACAGTCTGTGAAAGGAAAGCTGACACAAGAAGGATTTGTTTTAGCAGAGACAGCACGAGAGCATTTTGAGATTTTGCAAGACACTCAAGTCCTCAGGAATAAGGGCTGGGGGGAGGGCGGGCAACCAAGTCAGGAACATGAAGAAAGACCCAAACCCAAAGAAATATCTGAAGTGGAACTAATCTTTCCTATGATGTTTTTTTCTGCATGTGATAAGACTATACTCCTTTAAATAGAAGGTCCTACCCAACATGAGTCACTGACTTAATAATCTGAAGTTTCTGTAAGGAAATTTTTGTCCTTGAAAAGAAAATTCTTCTACAGACAAGACTGCAATGTTAATAAAATCTTAGGTGAGCAAAGTAGTGTGCTTTATTTTAACTCATGCTTTCAGCATTGGATAAGTTTTAGTAATGCTGTAATGTTTCACATACAAATTGCTGTAATGTGTTTGGTTTAATAAGACTTGGAAATGGAAATAGTTGCTACTGATAAGCCCAGATGGCAGTACAATAGTATGCTGAATTAATCTGATATTCCAAACAATGTTGGACTTTTTAAATAATAGAACATAGCAATAAAATAATATTCAGATTAATTATAATATAGACTGTGGGTGCCACTAGTAAGGTGAAAGAAGGCTTTTGGGACTTCCATGTAAAGCTCAGTCTTTTTGCCACTTATGAAAATTTTATTCCACATAGTCTATTTTTTATATTTTCAATTTTCATTCACACATCACATCTGAGCGTGAAATCGTGCAATACAGACAAAGAATAAGGACAGCAGAGGGTCATAGATGTGTGTATTGAAACGGAATGAAGCAGGTTATTGCTTTTCTTTGAGGACAGAGCTTCTAGATGTCCCTATTTGCCCTATTCTGGGTGATGAGTCTCAGCTTTGTATATCCAGCAACATAATTTTTTTAGACACCCGGGAACAGGCTCACACTAACCAGTGATCAAAATACTTGGCTATCATTTGATATAAGAAGATGGCTTTGAGACATGCCTCTAGAAATAACAAAAAGCATCCTTCCTCATTATGTAAGTCCCCTTGCCCATAGGACCATAAGATTCCATTCGCTCTACTGACTTTCTCTCCTAATGGTGCTGTGCATTTACCTCCTTCTATATCTAGCTCTCCATCTTTAAATGTTACACCAGTCCCATCTCCTGTTGGCACATCCTTCCTGTGGACATGTGGTACTTCCTCTCTGCCGTGGTTTTAAATCCATTGATCAAGCTTTGTCTAGAGTCATACCTGATACCTTGATCAGAGATCTGGAAATTAAGATGATCTCTCTTCAGGTACTTCTCAGCGTCCCATTTATAAAACCATTGTCCTGGGGAGACTTCTCCGCCCAAAGGCCAGTGCTATCCTTTGTGTATCCTTAAAATTCAGTTCAATCTCAGCTTCACAGGCAGCTACACTTGGTGTAGGATTCCCTCTCTTTTTGTAGGAAGACTTATTTTATTTTCCCAAAGATTTCTGGGAGAAGAAACACTTCCCACAATCAAGTTTTTAGGAAAGACCTTGACGGTGGAAGGGCAGATGAGATGTTGGTGGCCAGCAATTCCGTTTCACCAGGTCAGACTCTAAACTCAATCTTAAGTAATGGAAGTTGTCCAGCTAATTATGGATAACAAGTAGCATTTTTCACAGTAAAATGTAGCATTCATTAGAGCTAAGCCTTAGGTCCGTCATAATTAGACATTTCCCCAAATGACTTAGCCAGTGCGAAAAATGTGGTTGCCCTGATGGTTTAGTAAAAATGAAATGATAGATGATTAAAATGAAATTGGTAGAAATATAGTAATTCTGTCAGTGAAGCACTTGCTTGATAAATGTACTAGTAAATTGTTTTAGTTAGGATTTTAAAATATTTTAGAGGAAAGTTGTATACAGGAGTGAGGAGAAATGTAACAATAGAGAAATCAGAAGTAAACAATAGCATTTGTCTTATTATCCGTGAGATAAAGCCACATGCTTATGTTTTGAGTGGGACAATGTGGACTGAATAGCAATGATCCATGATGAATTCGTTGATTCTAATTTCAGATAATAATCTATTCCTGTTTTTGAGTTAGTCGTCAAGGAGACTCTTCCTGTTACAGGGAAAGATGGGGTGGCAAGGTGGGGAGAGGACATGCAAGCTACCAACAAAAACCACCTAGTTGGGTCAGTGCACACTATCCTGAAAGAAGGAAGGCAAAGGAATTCACTCACCATTCCAGCCTCCTAAGCTCCCACTGGAGTTGAAACTGAAAAGAACAGCGTATCTCTATTCATCTTTGTACAACCCAATAGCATCTGGTAGAAGAGCTCACACAGAGAAAGCACTAAAATGTTTGTTGAATTGAATTGTATGGTGGCATACACATGCTTTAAAAATATTAAAAGACTGAATGCTTAGTCTAGTCAAACACTGTATAAGAGACAGAAGCTTCAAAGAATGTGGTTAATAGCCAGTTTGGCTAAAAGTTTGAGTGTCTTGACAGCTGCAACCAAAGAAGAAATCAGTAGACAACTTGCCATAGTATGGTAAAAGATTCATTAAGCCAGTCCTGAATCCCAAACAGGGATGGACCAGCTGAGATAAAAGAAAAACAATAGAAGAAGCAAATAGACATTTCATGCTTTAATATACAACAGGAACAAAAGGCCTATAATTCTCTTCCGTGTTCAGATCCATCTAGAGTCCTGCAAACAGAACTAGGGATCTGGAAAAGGTCATGTTTTTGAGTTATCATTTTCAACAATGAATAATTAACAGGGTAAGGTTTTGAACCTAGATAAGCAAAGAACAGAGAGAGTTCACACGTTAAGATGAGATCCAAAGTTTCTAGGATGACTTAGCACATTCAGGGCCTGTAGTGGAAGCTGCTTCCTTTTCTCTGTTCTGTTCCTGCTTCCTCCTGAGAATACACAGACATATCACCAATGTCCTTTAAGAGGTCCCTAAGAGCAAGATCTAGCAGGTGTCCCACAGTGATGCTGTGACTGACTGAAGCCTTGGGCTGCAAGAGGACACTTCATTCCATGCTTGACCACTGCACTGTCCATGTGACCTGATGAATTTCTCCCAATTGCTCTGATTTCCAGAGCAGGTTCCAGGTATGTGGTTGTCTATGGTTCTAATTCATTTTCTAACCTCTACAGTAGTTTCAGTTACAGATTAGCTGTTAGAATGAATGCGTTCTACACCACATGGAGAAGTCAAGCCTCTTCAAAGTCCCACCAAAAGCTAAACACAACCACAGAAACCCACTTTGTATACCAAAAAAGTAAGTCATGGAGGAATTTACATTAAAACAATGCAAACTACTTCAAACCAGCCAGAAGACATGCCTGATTGTTAAAAGTACCCTCTTCTAGAGACTTTTTATTGGCCAGATAACCCCCTTGGAAACCCAACTTTTCTTTTCTTTTTTTTTTTTCTTTAACCATTCACACTGTTTAATGAAGTTATTAAAAAGTAGAAAAGCAGATCATTTTCTTTTCGAAGAGTCACCTGGGGACAGGGATGGTTGGTTGCAGATCTCTTCCCATGGACCCAATCACACTTCCCATGGCATGTCCAGTTCAGTCTTGGATGTGCCTAGGCTGGCACAGAGCAGGCCAGGCTACAGACAGGGCACCAGTGTCCCCTGAACAGCTTCCCAGTGGCACTTGGACATCCAAAGGTCCAGGATGGAGAGCACCCCACATGAGACCCTTCACTTCTCCCCTGCAGCCACAGAATCCTTAAAGACCTCAGCATCCTCTGCTTAGGGACCCTGAGAAGTGCTTCAGATGAGCTTCCTCAGGCTGGGTAGAGTGCCTGTCTTGAGTATTTGCATCCCTTAAAAGGAGAAATAAGGCAAAGTTCTTCCACGTTCTCCCCAAAACTCAGCCTGATGACAGGGAGAAGCTCAGAGATCACTTGACACACTCACAGTTGCCTGGGTCCTCTGTGACGATGCCCACATCGGTGTTCTAGGTAATCCAATTCACCTCATCC
>RJWT010027953.1:0-15363 GCA_004365215.1 Cuniculus paca
TGGAGTCAGCAGTGGATTTTTTACTTGTGGTATCACATCAGTGCAAAAAGTTTTAGATTTTGGAACATTCTGGGTTTCATTTCTGGAATAGGGATGCTCACCCTGTGATATTTTGTCTTTATGTAACACTTCAGCTCTTTCAAAGTAGTCACCTATTTTATTTACTTTCATTATTTCAATAAGCTGATGGGATTATCTAGAGGCAAGTGGGGGCTTTTATAGCTGAGGAAATGGAAGAATCATGAGTAGCAAGTGGGCCGAGTATGCTGTCTTTTTATACCACCGGTAGTGGCTCAGAAGTTACTTGGATCCTCTGATCAGTGAGCAAACCCGAGGTATCTCTTAACTCTGCAGCTTCTTGGACACTTTAGCTGATTCCCAGTCATAGAAATCTGGATAATTTTCTTTCAGGAACAACTCCCCACCGCAAGTATCACCACCATATCCTGCAAAACTTTGCCAAAAACAACTATCAGGCAAACATTGTCCACACTCTGTGGGTTGCTATTTCAGAAAGGTGATTCTTTCAAGGGAAACAACACACTTGGTAGCTTCATTTTCTAAATTAAAAACCGAGGCATGTACTTGACTAGAGTCTTTCTAATTATATGGGATTCCAGTTGTTGTTGACACACAACACCCAGTACCCACAATTTAGTGAAGAGAAATTTAGTTTGGCTCACTGATTTGGGGATTCAATCCATGGCTAGTTGATTCTGAGGCAGAAGCATCATGGAAGAAGCATGTGATGGAGCAAAGATGCTCAGTTCATGGCAGTCAGGAAACAGAGCAGAGAAACAAAGAGGAAAGGGCAAGGAACCACATATAGTACCCAAAGTCATGCCTCTGTCACCTACCCAGACACACCCAGGAGCACACTTCACTAATTTGCTAGGCATTTCTTTTTTTTCTTTTTCTTTTTCTTTTTTTTTTTTTTTTTTTTTGGTACTGGGGATCGAACTTACGACCTCACAACTTACCAGGCAAGTGCTTGAGCCACTGAGCTAAATCCTCAGCCCTGGCATTTCTTAATCTAATGAACATGACCTGTCATGATTAACAGTCACGCTGATTTACAAAGTAATTGTATCTGAAAAATTTTACAGTTCAATACAAATCAATTCATGTGCAATCATACCTTAGTATATATAGGAAAGATTCAAAGTACATGAAATCATAAATGTCTGTTTATTACTTGGGACATCTGGAGATAGATAGCTAGATAGATAGATAACTGTTTGTTTCCTTAACCAGATTAAACAATCCCCAGCTTCTTCAGTATTGTCTTCGAACTTCCATCTCCTCATCCTTTTCATTGCCTGGGGACATGCGCTGCTTCACTGAATCCTTTGAGCAAGTCTGTAAAACAGGTTCTCTCCTTAACCTACTTTTACAGATGAGGAAGCTAGAGCTTTTTCACTAGGTAACTAGCATGAGACATTGCCTGAACATGAACCCGACATTGTTCAGTATCAAAATGTGTACTCCCACCCAAATCTTTCTGTGCAGCCAGCATGAACCTGCCTTAAAGGCTTAAAGAAGCAGGTCTGCAGAGGTGAGGGCAAGGTGAATGGTAGGGATTGGTCGTGTAGCATCTGGCATGGCTTTTTGATAGTCAGATTTCTCCTCCCTCTCTCTGAGCATGAGGGGAAAGAGCGTGAAGAGGAGGATCTTGTTCAGAAAAGATGTCACTCAGGTACTAATAAGATCACGAGTCCCAGATTCAACATCTCCAAATTCCACTGAGTGTCTAAACACAGGATTGTTTGGTACCTTACAGATACCCAGAGCAGTGTGCTGTTGCTAGAAGTCACAGTTTAGTGCGGATGAACCAGAGACTGTGGGCGTAGAACAGAAGACTTAGGAAGAAGGTGCATGAGGGGAGGCGAGGAGGAGCTCAAGTTCTCCAAGAATCGACTGTGAACCTCCAGCATCAAGACACCTGAAGTTCTTAAAAAGGCAGGTGCCTAGGATACACTATAGTGTCTTATCCCCATAGGAAGTTCAGGACTCAGTAGGGGTCTGAGGCCTGCTGAGTTAGCGGTGGAAAGTGTGCCCTCTGCTGGCAGACATTTTATTTTTTCCCCTCGTGAGTCCCTCTTCTTGCAAGACAGCTTGCAAGGAGGCAAATAACCTACCAGCTCACTTCAGGAGGCCAACGTCATACTTTCAGTTCTTCTTCAAAAAGCAGGTTCATAACAGATGGAATCAAAGATGAATTGGGAGTTTCCCTACAACTGCCACTCAGGATCTCCCCTGTCTCAAATTTTCTATCCTTGAAACAGGTTTACTTCCAATATGTGCAGCTTGTTGGACCGGGACCAAGACTAAAGACAGGAGTCTTGACTAGTTTATAAAGTTGTCTGCTGTAATCAAGATGCCATGCCATTCATTTAGTCAGTTGGGAAAAACTATAGACTTGCTTGCCTAGTGAGTGAGATATTCACAGGATAACTATGTGGTAGCTGAGACACTTGGGACCATGTCTTTCATAATTCCAGCTCAGAATCACTGGACCACTGTGGGGCTATAGTAATCCATGAACAGATGGGTATCTATTCCCAAAAGAATTCGAAGGTTATTAAAGTTCTGAACTCTGGCTAAGAAAACAAAAACAAAAACCACCACTCAGTTCTTTTCTGACCAAGTGACTCTTCCTGGAGAAAGAATTCTGAAAAACAAGTTCTGCCTTGTATTAAACTATGCTGACCCCTGACTTTGACTTCTGTATCTCCGCACCTCACACAGAAACATAGGAAAAAGAAAAAGGGAGAGAGAGGGAAGGAAGAAGAAGGAAGGAAGGAGGGAAGGAGGGAGGGAGGGAGAGAAGAGAGGTGCTTCTTTATTGAGATGAGAGATGATGTAAAAAGATATGTAGATAGACTCCTTTATCTCTACCTCTATCTCTATCTCTATATCTGCCCATATCTATCTAGTATATAAGGTATATTGTAATACGTATTGATCAATATCTAGTCATCTGTCTCCTGTCTCTCCTTATCTTTCTTTCTATATATAATATATGCATAAATATATTATATATACCCACTTGTGACCTTTGTGCACTCCAGTTTTTCCCAAAAAATAAGACAATTTGGGTCAGCACTGTGATGGAGTACAGTTGGCTGGAAAGACAACAGGAAGGGACAGCTAGAAGAGATAATTTCCCCAAATCAGATGCTTCAGAAAAGGGGCTTGGTTAGAGCTGCAAGTGAGAAAGTAATGAGTCCCTTGTGGATTCCATGTTGCCTTAGTTACTTTTCTCTCACTGCTGAGACAAAATACCCAACACCCAAAGTTAAGGGAGGAAAGGTTTGTTCAGCTCACAGTTTATAGAAGTTTCGGTCTGTAATCAGCTGGCTGGAAGGCAGAGTGGCTTGGCAGAGGAGCAACTCTTCATAGCAGTGGAAAAGAGCAAAAGCAACAAGAGGAGGGAAGACCAAGCCTCTTCTATCTCTTATATTTCATGCAGGCTGCTTGTCCTAGGCCGAGTGTAGCACTCACACCCTTAATCCCAGCCCTAGACCATGAATCAGTCACAAACTCTAGAGTCATGCACCTCTGAAAAGCCTGACCCCTATAACCACATGCAGCTTTGGGGGACATCCAGACACAAACCATAATGCATGTTGATCAGGGTAACATTTGGAGAAGTAAATCAGGATGACCTCTGGCCCCTGGCCCCTGATCCCTTACATTCAGCCTTATATTAGCAGCTGCAGAAACAACCTAGAAGTGCATGTATTCTCCACCATCAACCAACAAGGTACACTGCACACAAGTTAACTCCAGTCATTTGTTATTCCTTCCAGAGTTTCCCTAGATCTTCATTTTTAGTCCAATTATGTGGCTAGAGAAATGCTGGAGAGGTGGAAAGAAAAAGATCAAAGGGGAGTATCTCCCTCAAGATGAATGTGTACCTCCCAAATCTTCGAGGGAAAAATCTTGAACTTTGAACCCAACCCGAACCATTGACCTTGGGACCCCTAGAAAACTGGACAAGTAGGAGGAAAGGTAGGACCTACGTGCATTCTTCAGCCCCTCTGCTTGTGTTAACTGATGCCATGAGTTTTGTCTAAATAAAAGTGCAACTCAGGGTACAAGACTGGAGGGAAGCACTGGTCTTTAACTCAACAAACCCACAACTCCCTGTACCCTACCCTTAGCCTCAGCACTTGGCTGCGTTCTCAAGTATGCCTAGCAGGATCAGCCTAAAGAACTATAGTGTCGGAACCTTGTAGAGAAAAAACAGATCCATCTATACCACCTACTGCATGAAGTCAGGAGCAGACCTAAATGCTACCAGCCAGTGTGGGCAGAGTTACAGCAAGCTTCTCTGTGCCTCTCTCACCACAAACATGCATGCTTATCAAATAAAGCCAATTCATTCATACACAAGAAGATAAACCCTATGCAAAAAATAACTTACAGTAAACCATAGACCTAAAGTAAACAGACACCTATAAAACTTCTAGAGTAAAACATAGGGGAACATTTTTGTAAAAATGAATCAAATTTTTTAAAAAAGCATGAGTGATTAAAAAGTGATAAATTGGCTTTATCAAAATTTAAATTAAAAAAATTTTAAACTTCTGCTGTTTGAAAGGCACCATTAAGAAAATAAAAAGATCACCCATATACTGGAGGTTGATAATCCTATAAACAATAAACAAATAAAACAAATACATGACAAAGTACCTGCTTCCCAAATAAACAAAAAACACTCAAAATTCAATAAGAAAGTAAATACTACAATTTTTAAAAAATCAGCAAAAGATTTGAAAAATTCTTTCAACAAAAAAGAGATTCACATAACAAATACATGAAAAAAGTGTTTGATATCATTAGTCATTAAAGAAATGCTAATTAAAACACTGATGACATGTTATTATATACCTGTTAGAATAGCTGAGCCAAATAAAAACAAGAACAAAAAAATTCAGCTACACTAAATTCCATAGAGAATTTGGAACAGCCAAAACTTTTATACATTGCCATAGAAATGTAAAATAGTACAACCATGCTAGAAAACAGTTTGATGTCTTATGAATTTCCACATACACTCAACATAGCAATCTCACTCCTACTATTTTACCAAGAGAAATGAAATTATATCCACCCAAAGACTTGTATGCAACAGTTTCATAATAGCCTGCAACTGCAAACAATTCAAAAGTCGATTGAAGGAGGTCGGTGATTTATGATCTATACAATGGACTGCTACTGAGCAGCAAAAAAGAACCGAACTACTGATACATGCAACAACATAATACTGCACTAAGTGATAAAAGGGAGACACAAAGTAAGGCATTCAGGAAGAGGCAAAGCAACAGGAACTAAAATCAGGCCACTAGTTACCAGCAGCTGGGAGGGAATAGATTTTCTACAAAGGGGAAGGGAATAAGCCTTTCCCACAAATTGTGTTTCTACACATGGAGACCTAAGGAAATAATAGCATGATAGTGCTGTAGACTTTCAGCCCTCTGCCCTCCCAAGTATTCTTCAGAAGCCAATATTTCTAACTCCAAGCACTCTAGTGGACCTTTTGACCCTCACAGGCCAAGGGAAAGCAAGTAGCTCAGCATCACTGTGTAAGGAAACACCTCTGGTTGTTATGGATGAGGTTAATACACAGCAGCTTCCAATCTCATTTTGCACCACCCACAGCCCACTGTCTGGAAGCCTAGTCACATTCAGCATATTCCAAGTGCAACGCAGGTTCCTGCACACAACGGTGACATCCCCTCACTTGGCCTCCAGAGCTCTGAACCTCTTTAGTTTGGATGAAGATGTCCTACAAGACAGGCTACATACCTCTGTGAATAGGGCTACTATGAACTCAGTTCCAGTCCTAAATATCAGAGCCTAAATTCTCATTCCCTTTCTCGCTAGTTGTGAGGCCTTGGGTGAGATATTTAACCTCTCAAAGCCACAATATTCCCTTTAGTAGAACGGGGATAATAATAGTACCTATTTTCTCAGGGAGTGTTGGCATTGATTAGGGAAATCGGTGGGAGTCAAGTTCTCAGAATACTGTAGCAAACACTTAATTAGTGTCAGTTATTAGTATTAATTTTGATTTCATTTGAAAACTGCCAATTCTTGTGAGTGTTAGTAAATGCAGAAGGTTTCTTTACTTCTCAGTGCCCGAAAATGAGGTCCCCTGGGGTGGGAGAAGGGTGCTCACATTTGAAGTGTTCCCTGATTTTTGACTTTTGCTTTTTTCTCAGGAAAGATAGGTGGGAATGGGGAATTTTCAGGTTGATTTGAATCCAAGACTTCAACAATGTTGTACTTATCAGAAGTAGATTTAGGGGCAGGAGGAGACAGGGAGGGCTATCCAAACAAAACAGGATTGTTCTGGACGCCTGCACCAGGCCACACTACCTTCAGAGTGCTGCACACAAGCCAATTTCTATGGAGGAAACAAGGTACCAAGATGCTCCCATAAGGATCCTAGCAGGATTTGCTGGTGTCTGGGGAAGATTATAAATTAGCTCATTGCTGTTCACATCAGAGCCAAGCAGGACACATTCAGTTTTTAATCTGGACCAATTTTCCGGATCAAAAACTAGTCTTTCCAAGGGATGTAAATGAGCCCAGGAGGGAAATTTCCCCTGAAGTTTATGAAGTAGCTGTCATTTTAATATGAGCTGCTTTCCAACCTGAAAGCCAGTGTCTGGATAAAATTATAAAGTAATAAAAAAAAACCCCTCTTCTTGGCTGAATGTAATCTAAACATGCTTCTACCTTGAGTGTGATGTATTTAATATGCCAAAAACATTTAAAATGTAGGGTTGCCACTATCAAAACTCTATCTGTGCCTCAAATAAAACCAGAGGCCAACATGACATATTCATGGCATGAGTTTAAGAATGAGACCCTGAATGAACCGAGTAGAGAATCTGTTTGAGAGAGGAACTGCAAAATAAATAAGCAAGTAAGGTGAACCATATGAGCAATTTTATACAGGAGGCTTTGGTAAAATACTTAAAAATTCTGTTTAAAGGGGTTGAAATCTATCCTTTAAAAACACTGCACACATTGTTCAGGCTTAAGACTTATAGATACATCTATTTATTGTTCAAAACTTGTGACTAGATGGTTTTAAGTGAAAAAACTTGCAGAATGCAATTGATCATGATGTAGTTCTCTTAGGCAGTAAAGTTCAAATGAAGCCCTTTACTGAAATCTTGAAAGTATGTACGTGGGCAGGCAGGAAGAGAAACAATTTAATAAAATACTACCTTGGGCTATTCCTGTTACCTTCAAAATGAATTGAACAGCGTGGGAATGGAATAGCACATAATCTAAGTGCAGTGCATATCAGGTAACAATTGCACAGGTGACAACAGATACAAGCTGAAGACAGAGGATTCTCCCAGAGTTGAAAGGCAACAAGTCACAGTTCCAGCTAACTATTTAGGTAATGAAAATATTTAAGCAGACAAATGGGAACCTGCCAAGATTATTTTCTTTACCCTCTGATAAAATTTCTCTGGCTTGTTGCTTTGTTATAGAAACATTGGTGAAAATGAGCTACACTTTCTGTAAGGCTTTGCAGACTGCATTCAAACAGTTTTTATTGTTTTCCATTGTTCATAAGATATAATTAATCCCGTAAGACAACCTCGCTTACAAACTAAGCTAAGAAAAAACAGATTTTTTTCAGAATTCTAAATATGGTCTTAGCAAAGAAGAATAAAAATCGTTATTCAGAAACAATGTTTAGAACTTTATTGTTTAGAATGTTCTACTTTGAATAATCTCATAACACAGACCAAATCAAACTAAATAGAAATACACAGACTTATTACCTAAAGAACTAGAGGAAATGCAAGTGAGGGTGCTTTCAGGTCCTCTCCAATCCTTTCTAACAGCCTACAGTGCACACATTTTTGTTTAAACAGCAGAGCAAAGACAGACATTCAAAACAGAATCAAAATAACCCGGTGAGTTCTCTTTTCAACATCAATGGCCTCAGGCTGGAAGAGGATCCAGACGGTAAAGCCCACATCCCCACTGCGCGCGGACTGCGTGGGCAGGGGGCTCCGGGCACCCTCCAGACCCTTAACAGGAAATGGCTGGGCTCTAAGCAACACGAATTCAGGGAGATGTTAGAGACCGGCGAGGGGCTGTGGAAGTCCTGCGCACGGTCGCAGTGCTCTGTAATTGAGACAGCACGATCCCTGCCCCAACTCCTAGCTCTCTAGGGTCGGAAGCAGAGCCCACCACCTCTCCGAGTCTGGAAAATAGATCATTTCCTTTAACAAACAAATATCCCCGGAACCGCTGGACTAGGGGAGGGAGAGATTTTAGTCTCTGCCGAGCTGTGGGCAGAGCCGAAGCCGGTTAAGCTGGCGCCGGGGAGGGGACAGAGAGGAGGCGCGCTGTCCGCTTTGCGTCCTCACCCAGGACCAGGACTGGGGCGCTCGGGGCGTGGTGCCCCAGGGCGGACCGAGTGCTTTACCTGGCATTCGGAGAGCGGCTGGGAACGGCGCTG
Source organism: Cuniculus paca (assembly GCA_004365215.1). NCBI lineage: Eukaryota > Metazoa > Chordata > Mammalia > Rodentia > Cuniculidae > Cuniculus > Cuniculus paca. Next base: position 8,504 of record RJWT010027953.1, read on the forward strand.
CGCCAGGACGGAGGCTGGAAGCCAGGAGCAAGAGCCGGAGCGAGACGCCCCAGATTAAATCCATTTCACCGCCGTGCCTGCAAAGTTTCTCCAAGTCCCGGGCGCACTGGGGAAGGGGGCGTCCTGAGGGGCTTGAGGGACGCGGACCTGCGGATCCCCTGGCGCGGGTGAGGAGGTGGGGGGCCAAGGGGGCTGGACCAGGAGCCCGCGGAGCCAGCAGCCGGGAGGGAGGTCGGCGTGCGGGAGTGGAGCCGGCTTCGCTCCACAGGGCTTTGCGGGAGGGGTGGAGGCCGAGGGAGGGACGGCCTGGCGGCGCAGGGAGGGCGGCTCGACCCGCCCGGGGATGGAATTACAATCGAGTGGGAGTGAGAGGGGCAGGCTTGAAACAGTTCACTCCTCGCCCCCCTCGGAAGCAGCCAGCCCGCCCCGCAGCGCGTCCAGCGACCCTCCGCGCAGCCCCTTCCAGTTGGTGACCTAGATTCGGGGTCTGGAAGGGGCCAACTTCAAGCACTAGAAACCCGGGGCCCGGGTTGGGCGGTCGCGGTCCGGGCTCCTCTGCCGCGGTCCTGACCCTGAGCTCTCGGGACGCCTCCCCTCCCCAGCTGGACGCTCCTGTGGCCGCGCCCCGCGAGGGCGCTTCCACCTGGTTTAGAGACCTCTTCAGCACCCCAAGGGCTGCACCCACGGGGGCGGCGGGCGCTCTGCGGGGATGCGGGGCCTGGTGCGGCTGCGATTTGCAAGTGGGGGGGAGGGGGTGGAGGGGGCCGGTCGGGGCGCTAAGAAGATAAATGGGATTTAAGAGCACAGATGGACAGGAGGCTGCGCGGCTCCGACGGAAAGGCCGGGTGGAGATTAGGGGGCCCGGCGCGGCAGAGTGGGTCCCAGCGCGGGCCCTCAGAGGAGAGCAACTCGAGTTCCTGGGGCGGGGGGCACCCTGGCCTCTGGAAGGGGACAGAGAAAGCCGGTTAAAGAGGGCCGATCCCATCCCGGGACCCGGGTTCCGGGCTTGACTTCCAGGCCAGGGAAACTGCTTTCCCTCCCCTGGCTTTGCTGCCCCGGGACTCGGAACGTGCGCCTCCGACCGGTTTCGCAGCACTGCCTGGAGCGAGACCCTAGCTTCCTCGCACACCGGCACTCTGACTCCAAGCCAGGAGGAGAAAGCGATACGATAAATAAACCAAGAGGAGTAAACTAAAAGGGAAGCGCGGCCCTTGCCAGCCTCCGGGGAAAGATCAAAGGCCCTGGAAGTGCCCCGCGGAGGGCAGCTGCCTTCGCCAGCCCAGCGCCGCGTGCGGTCCTCCCCGCCCTGCGACCCTGCCTTGTCAACCTGCCTGGGCGACAGCGCAGGGGACAGAGTCGACTGATAGGTTCTCCCCACGCGCCTGGCTGGAAGGCTTGTAGTGAGCCCAATCTTGTTAGCACACTGAGAAAATGTTCCCTTGTACGTTGCCATTTTCAGGTCCACTCCAATTTGAGTAGAAGTCTTGTCTGTGACTTCAGAGCAGGTCCTTTTACACACACCGATGCGCAAAAGACTATCCTGAGCCAGTGATGCCACTTTCAAGGTGAAGCTAGGAAGGAAACCAGTGTGACTGCCCCCGGGGCTGGTGGTCCAGAAGACCAGAGTTAAGGGATCCTCCGAGTTATCAGGGCTCCTGGAGGTCATCCCAGCCCTACCTCCCCTCTACACAAGAATCTGCCCTCAGTATCCATTGCAGGTCATGTCACCTTGGTTTATGTTCACCTGTGTTACCAGTCACCAGTGCAGCATGTTGGACTCTGTCTATGAGGAAGGGACCTCACACGGCACCCAGGACCACAGGAGAGTTGGCACCCATGGTGGTGCGGATTCTTCCCATTTAAAAATTTCCTCTGATAGATGCAGACATTGGAAGTAACAATGATTAATATTATGGCTAGCACTTAGGTAACATTTTCTCCATCCCAGACCCTCTTTGAAGTGCTTTTTAATTCCCATAGCAGCCATAGGAGGTAGGTATTGTTCTCATTCTACAGAGGAGAGAGCTGAAACATGGAAAGGTTAAGTGACTTGGCCAAAGTCGTGCTGTTCCCAGGTGCAGAAGGATTGTGACTGAATTGCACTGATCTGTTCCAGTGCCCTGTTCCACCCTTCTTCCCATACTGGAGATTGAACTCAGGGCCTTGGCACTGAACTACACTCACAACCTTTTTCCAGTATTTTTTATTTTGAGACCTGGTCTCACTAAGTCACCGAGTTGCCTAGGTTGTGGTCAAATTTGCAATCCCCCTGTCACAAACTCCTAGAGGGCTGAGATTTCAGGAGTTCACCACTACACCCCACCAGAGCCCAGGCTTTTAAGGAGACAAAGTGGCGATCAGACCCAGAAGGAGACAGGGTGTTTAATCCTAGGCCCTGCCTGAGGTGTATCAGACTAAAATAAATTATCTGGACAAAGTCATCCCTGAATTCTGGTTTGGGTCTTTTTGTATTAGCTGGAAAAAAAAAAGTGCCATTGAATTCAAGCCTTTTTGCTTTGAATGTGTCTAGCAAAACATCTGTACAAATTCTCCATGGATATTTTGCACACCTGGATTTCATTCAGCCTTGTTGCCAATATTCTTGATGACATGTGCCCACGCTGTCTCCTCCTGTCCTTGTGCCCCTCTTCTATCTTTTGCAGATGACATTAGAATATTTGGGAGAGAGGCTTGGATTCTTCAAAGTGCTTGTTTCTGCCTTTTGGTCATACTGTTGTGGAGTTTTTTGATTGCTTGCTTGTTTGTTTTTGAGGGCTTCGAAGCACTCACGATGCTTAAGCCACTGAGGTAAGATCTCACTTCTTGAAGTCTGCTTGTTACAAATCTGGGGCACATATTAGACTGAACTTATTTCCCTCTTTTGCAATTCAATTCATGTCTCCCAAGGTTCCCTCTCCTTCCAGTTTGACAACCAGGTTACAGACCTTGTAAATCTGACTAAAGACAAATGGAACACTTGCCTTTCACAATCTCCCTGCCTTCTGGGAGGAGAGGAATTAAAAACAGCAAAGGGACTTTGAATTTTAAAAAAATGTGTTCCGATTCTCTTGCGGTCTAAACTCAATTAATAAGGTCACTGGCAGAAGAGTGACCTAGCTACTTTGTTCAATATCATGGAAGAGGAGTCTGACCTTAGCTCCCTGGGATAGATTTAGAGGCCAATAGAAAAGAAGTAAGGACAAACTTGTCAATTATGGGATGTTTAGTGAGACCCTATATGAGTGAGAAGACAGCAGGAAGTATCGTCTATTTATTTTTCTTAATATGTTACATGTACATGTAAAATTTGCAGTGTACATAGGCAAAGTGAATAGTGAAAAATAAATTTCCTTTCACCCCTTTTCTGTCAGAGGCAACCACATTTTACCAGTTTCCTGGGTACCCTGTAGAGGTTCTCTGTGAACAGCAAGCAAATTATAGATGCATATATTTATCACAAACAGGCATTTCGCACTTAAAAATTTCCTCTAATAGATGCAGACATTGAAAGTAACAATAATCAACATCATTGCTAGCACTTAGGTAACATTTTCTCCATCCCAGACCCTCTTTGAAGTGCTTTTTAATTCCCATAACAGCCATAGGAGGTAGGTGTTGTTCTCATTCTACAGAGGAGAGAGCTGAAACATGGAAAGGTTAAGTGACTTGGCCAAAGTCGTGCTGTCCCCATGCATGTTCTACGTGCCTTTCAACCTGAAGATCCTTCTAGGATACAGGTCTAACTAACTGCTGAATAATACTCTATTGTATGATATGCAATTTATTTATTCTTTCTTCTGTTTTAAAAATTTATTATTATAAACAACATTGCAGCGAATGACCTGGAAGATACAAGTTTTCACATGTTACAATGGTCCATTTCTACACTAGCCATTGCTCAGGCAAAAGGTAAATAAATGTCTTTTGAATTTTCATAACTTGGCCCAATTTCTTCCCTAGGAAACTGTATTATTTGTTGCACCAACAAGTAATATATGAGCATAACTATTTCTGAAAACTCACACCAACATAGACTATTACCAATATGATATATAATATGTATACTTGGCATACACATATGTTACATCTTGCAGTCAGCATATGACATATAAAAGCATGCATATAAGTATGGTGATTGATGAAATATATATAGGAAAGTGAACATCACTGTATAATTGCCACCTGAGTCAAGAAACAGCCTCACCAATATCCCCACAAAGCCCTCTCCATGCTTCGTCTCTAGATTTCTGAAAAAAGTTGAAAAAAATTCAAACCTCCCTTTCACTCTTTAATTAAAATACACAAATAAAAGTAGAACAGTAAGAAGTGTAAATACTTCCCCAACTCCAATATGAAACAAACATTAATTAAGAATATATACTTTATATACAAAGTATTGTGCTAAGAGCAGAAATAATACATTAGAGAAAATACAACAAAAGTTCTATGGAAATGCACTCAAGAGGACTCAGTTTTGTTGAGAAAGGAAAGAGTTGCATGGTGAACTGTTCTACAAAGCTGAATAATGGAAGCTTTGCCTAAAAGTGTACCCTGATACTGTGTAGAGGGATAAAGAGTGTATTAAAATCATAACATATGCAATACTATGTAATACCTGGCCATCGGCTATGGACTAATTTGTGACCCAGCAAAATTCTTAAGTTGAAGCCCTCACTTCCCACAAGACTGTATCTGGATGGAGCTTTTAGGAGGTCATTAAGGTTAAATGAGGTCATAAGGGTAGGCTTCTAATCCAAATTTGAAAGAATGGTGACTTTTCAAGAAGAGGGAGAGAAAGTACCCCCCATGCCTCATGTGAAAACACAAGAAGGAGGCCATCTGCAAACCAGGAGAGCCCTCACCAGAACTCAGCCATGCTGGTAGTCTGACCCAGCCTCTAGAAATGTGAAGAACAAACATCTGTTATTCAAGCACCCAATGTGAGGTATTTTGTTATGGCTGCCTGAGCAGACTACCATACCACTGACCTCTCTAATGTCATTATATATAATAGGATTTGCCAGGAACAGTATTGGAGTCACTAAGATAAATTGCCTCAAGTAGCCAACTCTGCTTTCCTTTACTCTGCATGCCTTTCTAGCAGCGTTTACTAGAAATAACTTGGAACATTTTAGTTAAGCTGGTAAACAGACATTTCTCCAGCCTTGTGCCTGATGGGCAAGAGCTCTAACCTTGAGCTGAGACTGGCCAGAGTCTTTTACTTTAATGTGGGCTTTTGATTGAAATATGAAAATAAATTCTAAATGTACAATCAATGGATTGTAACAAAATAGACAAACTAATGTCACGAGCTCTCAGATCAGGAAATAGAACAGTGCCACAACCCTGGAAACTTTTCCATTCCTCCTAATCACAGCCTACCTCACAACCACTAGGTAACTATTTTCCTGATTTCTAACACCTACATTAGTTTGGCCTCCTTTTGGATTTTATATACATGGAATTTTACATTAATATAATTGTTAATGCCTACTCTTTTTTTATGTTTGAGAAATTTACTCAAATTGCATGGTTCTTCATGTTTATAGCTGTATAGTATTCCTCCTTTTTATAAATGGATCACAATTTATCCAGTCTACTGCTGATGGACATTTGGGTTGTTTCCAGTTAGGAGCTACAGTCAAGAATGCTACTGTAATATACTTATTTATGTCTTGGCAGGCACATGCATGTATTTCTGGTGAATATGCTTGTGAGGAGAATTACCATCAGAGATCTATGGTTAGGTTTGGGATATATATCAATTTTCCAATGTGGCTATAACAATTTACACTCCACCAAAGTATAAGAGAGTTCCAGTCATTCAAATAATCTTACCAGCCCTTGATACTGATTGTCTTTTTCATTTTAGCCTTGGTGCATGCGAACAACATTATGTTTTTAATTTGTGTTTCATGATAACTTGTATAGTATCTTTTCGCTTGCTTATTGATTATTGTATGTCTTATTAGGTGCAGTGCCTTTTAAAGTCTTCTGCTCATTTTTTCTGTGTGGATGTGTGTCTCTAAGAGATTTGTAGAAATCCTTTATATATTGTGGATAATACAAGTCAGATAAGCTTTTGTAATGATAGACTATTTATGCAGTTTGATTATCCCTAATCCAAAAATCCATAATCCATAATTCACCAACCCAAAACTTTTTGAATGCCAATGTCATGCCACAAATTGAAAATCTCATACCATGAAACTTTGTGTAATGCTCAAAATTACTTAAAAATATTATATAAAATTACCTTCCTGATTTGTGTATAAGGTGTATATAAAGAATAAATACAGTTTGTGTTTATGCTTATGTTCCAACTGCCAAGTATTTCATCACGTGCATGCAAAATTCTAAAATTTAAAAATATCTGAAATCCAGAACATTTCTAGTCTCAAGCATTTTACAAAAGGAGTAGTCAACCTGCATTGAAAGTATTTTTCCCATTTATCTTTTAACTCTCATAGTAATGATTTTAATGAACAAAAAAATCATTTTGATTAGTATAATTAATCTTTTTATGGCTAGCATTTTTTATTTCCTGTTTGAGAAATCTTTATTTAACTCAGGGTCACCCAGACATTATTCCAACTTCCCTCTAAATTCTGTATTGCTTACTTGGCACAGTTAGATCTACAATGAATTTTTATGTATGGTGTGAGGCAGGCCTTTTTCAGTTGTATTCTCCTTTCTGGTGTAGATGTAGGCAGCTATGTCTCCACAGGGAGAAATTTGAGTATCAGACAGGCTGATACTCAAGGCTAAATCCAAGATTACACTATTCACCTGGGATTAGCCAAGTAGAGAGCCACTCTGCATTATTTTTGAGATGTAAGAACCCCAACACAAAATATCTC
>RJWT010027954.1:0-15356 GCA_004365215.1 Cuniculus paca
TTCACAGAGAAACGTGGTGGTCAGCAGGCTTGGGTGGACTGTTCATAGTAACTCAGAAATTCCAGCTAAGAAATGAACATAATTCATGGTCATGCAGAAACCTAGACAGGATGCACATGGCTTGGCTCTGAGGCTGTGTCAGGCTGAGCTGGCAAGGGTCTACAGAACAGAAAATTTCCTTTATCTTTACACTAATTATATTAGATGCTCACCCAAGTGAATTTCACATCTACTGAGAAAGAGGGGGAAAGGACACGAGGAGTAGCAACAGACTTTTCATTGATTCTGATATGTGGATCTTGCATTTCTTTCCCTGCTTTTTCTTCTGCCTTAATTTAGAAGACCATGTGTCACTATTCATCAGGTAGCTCGAACAGGGTTTCCTGAAGGCTGATGCCCATTCTCATTTAAACATGCTTCTACAGTCTCTTGATATTACCTATTAAACTATAATAAGTCTTAGATAAAAAGATGCTGTAGGCAGAGCAATGGTTCATAGTGATTATCCTATAAAGAGTGGCCTTTATGTGCCAAACTGTGCTGGACATTTTATATGTACAATTTTAACAGTAAGTCTGAGGCAGGTGTTGTTCACATTTAGCAGATATACAGAGAGCCCCAGAGTGTTTCAGTGGCATGCCTAAAATCAAGATATTAGGAAGTACGTAGAGCAGTGACTCACATTAAGTTTGTCTGGTGCTAAAATCCAATCGTTTTCTAGTTAATGAGCCTCATGAACAGTTTTGGAGAGCAAAATTAGCACTAAACAAGCACTGGGAATCCTGAAGTTTGCGCAGATGAATGAAAAGGGACAATTTCTTTGCTAGCCTCCTCCCTCTCCTTTAACTTTTGCAGGGGTAGGGCAGAGAAAAAAAAAGTGGGAACTGTGGGTTGACATGCATATTAATTTCTCAGGATTTCACTGCTTAACCCCTACAGGGGGATCTCTCTCGTTTACTACCCACTTATTTTCCTATCCAACTTGCCAGATCTCTTAATTTTCAACCAAGGATATCTGTCAAATCTCTATGGCTTTGGAATTTTCCTACCAAGTGTTTAAAGTAATGCAACATGAGCAGAGAAAAGGAATGAGAGACAATAAATAAAAAGACTGAAGTGGAAAAGGAACAAAAGACATTTTGCTTCAGCCAATTTTTTTTTCTTTATGGAATTGTCCATTAGCTGCCAAGTATCTTCTAAATGTAACAGCTGTGTTCTTCTTGAATATATGCAGAGAAATTTGCAAAGCCTTTTTTTTTTTTTAACTGAAAGAGTTGCTTATGAAGTGCTGATGAAGTGAAGTGTCTGGGGTTTTAAGTTAATACTCATCCTAGAAGCTGATTAAGGTCCTGAAGATCCCCAGGATGATGAAGGTCAGGAGATTTGGTTTCATCCTGGAGCTACATATACTATTGCTATCATTACTCAGGTATGTGGCTGAGATACTGGGGAGAATGGAACCTTGGTTAAGAGTCTAACCACCTGAGTTTAATTTTCACATCTATCTCTTTCTAGTGACAAGACCTTGGGCAAGTTACTGGAACTCATGGTATGTTGATTCCTTACCTGAAAAACGTCTATAAAAATTATTTTGAATGATCTCATGCATACAGTGTAGGTATAACAGTACTTGGTGTGTTCATAGCTCTGTGTACAGATTTGGGGTGTACTCCAAATCCAGTATCACTCTGCAGAAATTAACCTTTTTTAACTGAAAGAAAGCTCCTCCAAACAAGAGAGCTCTAGAAGGATCCTCTAGGAAGAAGTTGCATGGTCAGGCCACCCCTGATTTAAAATTTTACTTTTAACTTTACCTTCCTTTTGGAGTTTTGAGTTTATTTTTCACGAGTACCAGCATCTCAGTGTTTAATTTTTAGTTTTGTAAGGCCAGCGTACAGATCCCTCAATGAACCAAAAATTCTGAGAACTTGGAACATGGTAAAATAATGTAATGTGAGGTTCTCTTCCATACACATATGAGGAAGAAGCTTGCCAAGTGGGGGCTATGCTCAGTAACTTCTCCTATAATTTCTCGCTCTGGAAAAGCAGAGAAAACACTGTTCCCTGGATGGTTTATGTGGATGTGGTTATGTGCAGTGTGTTTACTGACCTTCCTGACTTCAAGAAAGCCAGACTCGATGCTTATGAGCATTGGAATCCTAGTCTAGCTACTTGAACACTGCAAGCTGTACAGTTCTCTTCAGACAAAAGGCATTAATAACAGGAGCTACTCATGGGATCATAGGGGTAAATCAGATGGTACATATAAAGCACTAAGGCCAATGAAGGACATAATATATATTCAATAAATGTTAGCTTTTATTTCCATGATTTTCCATGCCTTAACACAAGCTGTGATTACTCTAAAGGAATGTTTTCCTTTTGTTTGTTATTCCAAATGCATCCTATGATTTATTTTTTGACTTGGTGAAGCTGTCTCAGATTTTGATCAGAAAAGCGTTAAAGTGTCTGTGGTCCCCAAAGCTTACAAAGCCCCCCTGCACTGGAGTCAGACATGATGCAGAGACACAGCACACTCCTGCGTGTTCTCTCCACACAGCAGTGAAAACTATGGGTTCCAGCCCCATTCAGATTGCTAACCTGGGGGAAGAATGCTCCCTCTTCCCCAGCACTATGTGGTCAGTGTACATTTGTTTCCTCCTCCTTCCCAATTCTTTGGTGGACAGTAATGAGAGGAGATTTGGGGCTTGGAAGAAGTGCAAAGTAATTTTACTTACAAGCTGATGATCGATTATTTCATTGATTATTTCAATTTCGCTTCAATTGTGTTCATTTAGTATATGCGACTAAAATAAATACATACTGTGGCCTATAATGTATCCAAAATATGTATAAAATCAGTGCTATTATTCCATTTTGGGTTGTGGTGCTAATAAATGAGCTATTCAGGCTTTGCTCAGGTACTTTGCAGCTTTGCTAGAATGCCTTGATGGAATTATAACATTATCCATATACAGTTGGGGGCATATGATTCCTTTTATGTAATATAATACCCTATAACATAATGAGTATCATTAATAAACTGACAAAATAAAACTTGAATTACCACTTCAGGATGTGCTTTATTCAAACAGTAATATACTTTTTGGTCCTTTGTAGTTTCTCTCCTTTGAATTCATGGCTTACTGCATTCAAACTGTGATATTAACACACCAACCAAGTACACCCTGTTGTGTCATAAAGCCATGGTACTGTGGTATCAAAGGGGGAAAAACAAACATTATTCTAAAACAGAAAGAGGAGAATGTTACTGTGATGCTTTATAAGAAGATATAGCTCTCATGAATAAGCGAAGTTATTTACCACCCAAAAGCAACATTTCTGCTTTTGTTTTTGGAAAAATAGGTGCTGTTTTTCTCAGAAAAAAGAATTTCATGAGTTCTGTATTTGAAAAATAGAGCTAAAAGATAAAATCATAAATTAGTATTAGCTAAGTTTATATAGTAAGAATGTTCACAGAATGCTGTGAGAATACTGAGCATTATGGTAGGTATAAAACAACCACACACACACACAAAATAAACTTTGATTTTTTTTTCCTTGGTTCCAATTGATAGACCCAGTGGATTAGTTCAAGGCTCCTTTTAAAGATAGTTTCTGGGTTTCCCTGGATATTTCAGTCATACCCAAAACATGGCGGATTTGACATTTGATTACAGTGTCAAGGATGTCAGTTATGAAGGGAAATTTTCCTGCAGGTAGAGTTAGGCTGAGCACAGATTTCCACAAAGCAGTGACATATTCAGAAGATACTCAGAATTTTAGAAGCATGCCTCTAATTCTAGAGAATAAGAAGCCTGTATGTTCATGCAAGATAGTGATAAAAAGATTTAACATTTCTAATGTCCAGCACCAGAAAGAATTATATAAATAAGAGTATAAGATTTATGCAAGGGAAGTTTCCTGTATAAGGACTAGAAATGAAAAGCCTGTAGAGTTACATGGGAAAGACCAGAATCTGTGTGTCTCAAACTGTGTTATCCTGAACTTTCTAGCTGATACATCAAGTGCAAAAATTAAGCCTCAGTCTTCTGTTTACCTCTGACCTTTTAAGCCCACCAGAGAATAGTTTGCAATAGCTGTGTGATGAAGCATGGCTTTGAGCAATAATATGAATGAGATAAATAAAAAGTGTGGAGAAATAAACGAATTACCTTAATGCATCTGTGATGCTTAGATTAACATTAGGTCAAGAATTAGTGACAGTTTCTGCTTTCTAGATCTTTTTCCATTACTTGCCATAGTAAGAGACTTTTATCTATAATATTATTAAGTTAAGCATAAGTTTTCAAGAAATATACAAAATGTGATATTAGAAAGAGGTTATGAATCATGATGCTTTTTTAGAAATTTTTCCTTTTCATTGAGAAAAAGATCTAGTGTGACTATAGTAGTGTCATTATCAGTAAATTCATGAAACAGAAATCTCCAAGTTCTATATCCACTTAGCAACATTATTCAAACACCTTCAGGCCAAAATGATTAGTAAATTTCTAAGAATTTGGGGAAGAATTGTTACTATGAAATTGTCTGTTAGAAGTTAGTCTTTCAGGAAGCTGACTTCCGTCCACCTGTCAAAGATACTCTCACACCTGAATTCCTTTGGGGGGGGGTCAAATATTTTTAAATTGCTGGATTGCAGTTGTCCTGTGTCGCTAAGATATCATTCCTTAAATTACATCAACTGGTCTGATTGAGAAATCAAACCCTGTATTTGTTCTCACTAATGCCATATGTCAACTGTCCTAAAATAAGTCTTTTATTTACTGCTAAGTAATTCATGTGGTAGTAGGTCTGGGAGGTTCTATTACTAAATTACATTTCTTTAACTCTTACGTTTTTTCAAAATTGTTTTTTAAAATTGTTACAATAGGGCACATTGTGAATATTTACTCAAGATTTTTCTCTTTTATAAATATGTCTGCAGTCATACTTAGACTTTATAGCTGACCACAGTGTCATAAGTTTCAGAATACCTAACAGACTGAATGTGAATAAATGTAAACAGTACAAATCTCATCTACACTGAGCGAAAGCTCTAACTCTGATTCTGTAACCAGTTGATGGCCAGGAGATTAAGCTTCATTTGTGCTCATATTTTCATTTGCAGTATGGTCTCAAAGCTGTCCTTTTAGTATGCTAGTTGACTGTTATCATTAAACAAAAAGTAGAAGTCTTTATACAAAGCTAGGAGAATCCAACATAAGCTCTTCCCAGTAGAGCATAAGAGGAAATAGGTGATATATCTTGTTGAGAAAATAAGATAAATTTTCCTTCTGTAGCCTATCTGTTATATCTGGCTTTAAAGAAAGTTTTACTTTATGGAATAATTATCAGGTTTCATCTGCAAAACATGAAATAAAGTAAAGGTGACACAAATCACCACAGTTCCACCCTGGGCACTGTGGCACACTGGTATGAAAAGGCTTCTTACACTTTCATAAATCAAGCTGTTCCTGACTTTTCTTTCTGCACCTCAAGTTGAGACCAAGCCTGCAGAAATAGAAAATCTCCCTATGTCTCAGAAAATTTTATCTCCTTTGGATGACAGCAGTCGTCAGTTCAAGGCTTTGTGGTAGAGGAGGCAACTTTCAAAATGGTTTGTAAACAAAAGTAATCTTGAAAACTACCATCTCCAGTCAAAGTTCTCTTAAAGATATTGTGTCTGGAGTGGGCTTTTCATATTAACTTCTGCCAAGCTTGTTCCAATTTAGGGTAGATTGAGTAACTCTAAATATGTTAGAAATGGACTAGGGCAAAGGACCTGAAAATATCTTTCATTTAATACTGTACAGAAAAGCCTACAGAGGAGCCTAAGCATCCCTAATTCATCCTTCCTTTCTTTCCCTCCTCCCACTTTTTCTTTTATTTTCTTCCCTCCTCCCACTGTTCCTTTTTCTTTTATTTTCTTCTCTTGCCTTTCTTTAAAGAGTTAATTAATGAAATGCAAAGACTATTTTAAATTCTAAAATGAAGAGAATCACTTTGGTTTTAAAACTTATCAGCAGGAATAAATGTACACCCAATATTATGAGAATAAAATTGTGTATTTAATTGAGATAGCCAAAAAATGTTCACTGTAACAATCTTCATGCAGCAAAGGACTTTAAGACGAGAAATATTTTTCTGTTTACAAATCTTATATGCAGTTATTTTAATTTTTTTCCTGGCACAGTCAGACATGCAGAGATAAAGGGCATATTAAGTGAAATAACAATTCTGTTGTGAAGTCATGTGTTTAGAGGGTCATTTATAGCCTGTGTTTTTTTACTTAAATAGATAAGGCTTCTTTTTAAGATAGAAAAAAACCATAGATGCTGGCCTGTCTTTAGTTGCTAAATTTTACTAAAACTTGATAGATGTTACTTGAGATTGCTGAAATCTATTTTTTACAAAATTCAAGTCTTGCCCTAAGTACAGCCTGCACTGCAACCATTGAACTCTGTTGAAAAGCTGAAGTGGTTTTTCAGAAACTCCTGAAAGGATGGTGTATGTTTTTAAAAATACAGTTTAAACAAACATATTTGAGCATTTTTTACGTTACACCTAAGTGTTCAGTGTGGTTTTCCTTTAATTTGTTTTGCAAAGACCTTGAAATTGAGTTTAACTATGAGAAATGTGAGTATTTCAATTGAAGCTTCCCTTTATCTGTGAAGAGCAAAATGCCTGAACTACAAGCTTATATTTTTGGTGCTGCTGTTTCACTCTTCCAGAAATGTAGCCAATATCTTTTTTTTCTTTAGTTACGCTATTATATAAATGTTCAGATGATTAAAAATCTTGTTTTTCAGAATGTCTGCAAAATTAATATACATTTGACAGTTGATCTTATCTCTCTCGGAGCCACTGAGGCATTATCAACAGCAATCTTGGTGGGTTGCACACTTCTAAGTATTTGTTTAGCCTGGAGAACCATATTTTGGGGAACAAGAGGAAGGGATAGTAGGACTGCGGATACCTGTCAGCTATCCATGGTTCTGAACCATCTGCCTACTCTAAGGCAATGTATTTCTTTGTCTCCTGTCTGTCTCTCTGTCTCTGTCTCTGTCTCTGTCTCTGTCTTTCTCCCCTCTCCCTTCTCTCCCGTTTGCACTCTCCCTCCCTCTCTCTCTCTCTCTCTCTCTCTCTCTCTCTCTCTCTCTCTGTGAACCTGGTGAAACTTGTCCAGCTACCAGCTTTTTTCTTTTCTTTCAGTGTGTGATTATTATATATTTTAATTTTGTATCCACAAAAAGATAGCTGGAACTTATGTTACCCAATTGGAATGTTCATTTTGTTTTCTTTACAAAATTACACTGTGTTTAGAATATTTTCTTATCTTTTCTATTAATTTGGAAGGTGGAAAGGGTCATGTATTCCTCTAAAACTGTACTCATGTCAATAAAGTATTTAACCATAAATAAAGATCTGATCGTTTTAAAGGCTGTGTAATGTTTGCAGGAATGAACATATACTGATCTGTTTTCTATGCAATCTCTTGGAGTTGTACTGATGGCAGTATCCAAACTGATCATTCTTTCTGCAACCTTCCACAAATACAAACCCAAATTTAGCTCAGTAGAACTTAGTGTAGTGTTGGAAATGCCATTATTGATTTTAGTATTCTTTGCTGTGGAAGCCACAATTTGAAATGCAATGGAATGCAATACAACAAATAAAATTAATAATTCTGAGAATCCCAAAAGACACCACCTAGGCTGATCTACCAATGAGAAATAACACAAGGTCATGTCATTCATCCTGTACTAAACAAATTCAGCAGAATCCAAATTTCTCTACAATTTATAATGAAATATGATCACATCAGTTATGTTCTATGAGCTTCATGAGACTTATTTTTCATATCTTTAAAAAATAGATTTAAATTTAATGATACTAATGGTAATTTCAGCTTCCAAGTTTCCATAGTTAGAAATCCAGGAAGGCAAGTTACCATAAAACCATTCAATATTCTAAGAATGATGCTACTTTTTACAATACACTGGAATTCCCATGAGTATTATTTACCTAAAGAAGCAATATTTACCTTTTGCTCTTCTGTGTGGTGAACCATAAAGAAAGCTGTACTTTTATTCATTCATAAAACAAAGATGTCAAACTCTCAATAAACCTATGTGTATCTGTGACTATGAGTGTGTGTGTGTGTGTGTGTGTGTGTGTGTATGTGTTCAGTGGTATAAAGCAGGGATTAACTTTTTTGGGAAATATGTAGGAAATGAGACAAGAATGAAGGATTGATTAATAGAAAAAAATGTTTCTATGGAGTATTGTAATGTGCCAGATTCAGCCCTATTCTTTTCAAAGCTCAGAGCTTTCATACCAAACCCCTCATTAGGCAGTTTTGAGGGTAACAGTTCCCCTAATTATATTTTAGAGGTGCAGTTTTTCAGGTCTTCTTTGCATATTTTGTGTCTATTCTTGTCCTTATAGAATTACTTTTATATTATTTTCAGTAATAACAGGCATTTATAATCCCTTCAAAGGTTCCAGAATTCTTTATGCAGCTTGAAAGCACCATTTTTGTTATTAAACAAAATGTTAGTTAAGAAACTAAGTCAATTTCTTTTTGCTTTTTAAATTTGTTTTTATTGTAATATAAGTGCTCTTGTATCATGAGGACAGATGCAGAAAGTTAAAGAATAGAAAAAAAAAAACCTTCAATCTTGCATGCCTATATCTGGTAGCCTGAGCAGTTACTTTGAGGATAACAAAATGCAATATAATAACTATTTTAAAATTCCTATCATCTTGCTTTGAACTCCTGTATTGCCATTGTTTTGTTGTTTTGTCATCATTTTGCTTTTGTTGTTTTTTGTTTGCTTGCTTCTTGATTTTTGTTTTTTTTAAATAAAAAAATAAAATGACAAAAAAACCTCTGCAATATTCTATAGTGGAAACTTAGATGACATGAATAATTTAAACTAGTGAAATCCAAAGAATACTATAAAGTTTTGACAATAGAGTTAGCCACAGTTGGTCAGTCACTACAAGATCATCTTCGAACCAGGCATTTGCAATTGATCTTGCATTGTACAGACACCCTGAACTTATGGAAGTGGGAGGAGGTCACTGGGGGTATTCTTCTTAAAGTTTGGCCATTTCTTTCCAGGAAAGAGGTATTTGTATTTAACTTCTTTCCAACACTATTCACCTCTTTCAATCGTTGTGCCACTTAAACTCCAAGTGCCTCTTTTGTCTCTATTACTGTGAGAATCTATCTCCTCTGGAATTCATGTCTGTGGCAGAAGAAGTACAACAATTGAGGCCATGATTTAGGACATGTATAAAACATACATAGGCAACAATAATTAAGTTTTCCCAGAGAGATTAATTATGTAAAAAGACTGCACTAATTGTTGCTTTGATATTTTATGCCAATATTTCCTTAGCCATTTCCTCAAAGACTTCCAATTATTTTGTAAACTAAACATGGTTTGTTGTTGTTATTGTTAGCAATAAAGTAGCTTAATTGCTGTAAAGTAGCCATTTATTAAAGGTCTATTAAGAAGTATGGTAAAATGCAGCACCTGGTAAGCAGTACTATGATAAGGATACAGACAGAGTTCCAAAGGCTGCAGAAGAACCTGGAACCGTTTGCTTGGTGTAGTTTGTGTTGCTTTCCAGGGGAGGTGGACATTGAGTGTCAAATTAAGGAAAGAAAAAGATTGCATTATTTTGTCTATATTTTGTAAAATAGTCATGTACGTACAGTGTTTGTTGTGACAGAAGCAATCAATAAATCACTGTTGACTGAATAAGTGGGGGAAAACAGGTAGCTATAACATGTAAATTTTCTGCATTGATTATATTCAGTCATTATGGAAGGAAAAGAAACACAATTAATTCTCTTATCTTCATATTTTTCCACTTATTCTACCCTACCAAACTTTAAAAGTGGATTTTCTGTAAGCCACGATCAAATTTAAAATGAAAGCAAGCTTGTTACTTGTATAAATAACTTGTTGGGTAGGGAGCAGATAGCTACCTACTCTTGGGCTGTATAATCCACTATTAGGAGCATAGTTGAATACAAAACAGAAAAAGTAATAACATGAAAGTTACATATGCATAGGTTTCTGTTTCATGTGAAATCTCAGGTTTGGCTTTTCATTTTTTAAATATTAGAATGTCTGTTGTTTAATCTCTCATGGTTTTTAGTGAATGCCCAGAAACATTAACCTTGTCTTAAACATGTATATATAAAACATATGAATTAGATTCTCATTCCTTTCATAAATGGAAAACTGACTTTCACTCATATTCTTAATGTAGCTCCTATCTTCTTGCCTCCCAGCTCCAAGAAAATACCACAGTTATGCCAAGACATTGAGACTCAACTGTGGTACCATCCTTAAGATTAATAGACTCCTACTACTACTTCAATAACTATGGTCCTTTGTAAGGAATGGAAAGATACAGATCTTTTAGTCAAATGTATCCTGTTTAAATTCTAGCAGGTTTTGATACTTATACAGGTGGCAGGTATATACGGGTACATTGTTCTTTTGGTTATTCATTTGTGAAAATGATACAACCATAAGGAAAAGTATAAATCAAGCTTCATCTTGTAATAAGCTATCATCACATCTTATGTTATGACCTCATTCATGGTTGATATGATTTTGTCAGAGTTTTCTCTGCTTAAAAATCTTCATTTTGGTTAAATATTCGTGAAAATAAGAAAATTTTAAGACCTAAACTATTTATAATGATGGGTTTCAGATATAACGTGACTGACAGTGAGTGCAGAGAGTAAGCTGTAAATTAATCATGGGGCAACTATAAGAAATGGAATCCACAGATTAAAAATAAACTATCTGGGGGTATGCCCTTGTGTCTTGTTTTTGAAATCCAATGTTGTTCTCATTGTTTTGTTTTGTTCTCATTTATTGTTTTGTTTTATTTAATGTTATGTTTTGATTAGTATTATTGTTTTGTTTTATTTGATTTTACTATGTCTGATGGTATGGATGACTATTGTGAAGGTAACAAGATGTATTATGGTAGCCATTGTTGATTTCCTATTAACCTGTTTTGACGTTCTGTACCACTTTCACTGTTTTGCTTTGATTGGCTTTATTCTGTTTTATTTTGTTAGATTTTATTCTCTTTAAAATAACAAAATAAATAAAAATAAACTATCCAAAAAAGAAGTGATGCTACAATCACTGGTAAATAGAACGGATAATGGGAGGGAAAAATGAGAGGACAAGAGGAATACTAAGAAATAATTTCATCTAACTGAAGTAGCCAGAAGTTAGTAGAACTACTCAGAGATTTTTTTAAATTAATAGGAGTATATGAAACTATTATTGAACAGATCAGTTTTATATACTGTAATCACATCTTAAAGTATATTTCTATACCATCTTTATATCTATATATGTGTTTATCTATACATCTATCTATATTTAAATTGTTAAACTGTAAAAAATATGTACCATGACACTACATATTTCATGATGCTGTACAAATAATATTACAGTACTTAATTTTTTTGGAATGTTAAGTAATATTTTAGTTTAGACCTCAATTATTAACCCATTAAATGAGAAAAGCAGAGACTATTTATGGCTGTGATATAATAGTTAATAGCCAGAGGCAGAGAACACTCAGAATATCAGAACATCAGGGTAAAAACAACAACAACGACAAGATTAACAGCAAAAACAAAACAAAAAACTGAGAGGCCATTCAAAGGATACTAAATATAAAATAATCATAGACTACATTGGAGGAGACAGATGTCCAAAGAAATATGGTTGAATAAGATGGATATTTATCCTAAAAATTAAAGACTCATGAAGGCAGCCATCAAACATTTAAAGAACAATAAAACTTAAAAAAATTTATGTTATCTTTGCCTACGATTTTGACAAGTGAAGAATAGGCTGGGCTGAGGTTCTCAGGGTTTTCTTGCCAACACATAAAGCATGATCATTACCTAATAAAGTAGAACTAGAATTAATGGGAAGAAGATATAGGTTGGCAACTTCTAGCCAATAAAACAAGTACCTTCTGATGGTTTCTACTGTCCAAGCTTCAGTTAGGCTACTTGTGGGACTCAACAGTTGCTTATCAGAGAGAGCTTCAGTTCTAGGATGAATAATCACAGCTGGTGGATGATGTAAAGAAGTGTAGGCATTCAGTCTCGATTAGACTATTGCTACATAACTCTATGATTTCTCATTTTTCTCATCTGTTAAATGGAATAATACTAGCACCAACCTAGTTTGCAATTTCAGTGAGCAAGGGAGTTTGTGTTTGAATCAAGCATCCCTTAGCAAAGTACTGAACCACTATGTAATGCTGCCTCTTTTATAAATTATTAGAAAAGCATCTTAAGGTGGCTCCAGGCACACAGAAAGTATTAGTTTTAACTATTGTTATTACTAGATTTTTAAAAATTTAGATTTTAGTGAGTACACTAGTTTCCTTGGCTCATTTACTAACTATAGACTTATAAAGTTAGTGTTTTAGTATCTTCATCTATAAAATGAGAAACACTACCTATCTTAAGAGTTGTTTGGAAGTATTCAGTGAAGTAATAATATAAAATCCTCAGACCAATACCTAACACATATTATATCTTCAACAATTGTCACTTACTATGATTACTAGCTGTGTACCAGTAACCATAAAAAAAAAGGCAAAGCATCAAAGATGAGTATGTTACAGAAAAGTCTTCAGAGGTACTCGCAGGTCTATGAGGAAGATTCATGTGTGCACAAATAATGGAGAACGTTAATGTATATAGTTCAGCGCTTGAAGTTCATGCTCAGAGTTAAAGTTGAGTAAGTGCTAAATATGAGAATAGCCACAATAAGGTTCCAAATCGGGACTTTGGTGTTAAGATGAGGACAAGCTGTATCTCAGAGACTTGCTGTCTAAGTGAGCAGGAGGAGAGGAAAGCAGCCAGATGGAAGAAGGAGTGTCTTTGAAATCTGCTCCAACAACATGATTGATGGTCAAGCATTCTGGATATAAGATGTTTTATTTTTAAGTCTTTGCTTTAAGTTCTCATTTGTGAACACACATACACTTCTCTTTGAAAAATTCCAATTCAATAATATGAATAATTTCTTGCCATATATTTTCAAAATTGAAGCCTTAAATAAAAAGTTTCATAAGACCCTAACCTCAAAGACTGAGAGGTGATCAACACAGTAAACAATAAATATCCTATATTCAGCAAAAGATGCATAATTTCACCAGTGGAAAATGTTAGATATAAATAGTCAGTAGACTGTTGCCAGAAAAATACTCCTTTGGCATGTGAAATAATCAAGTAAAATTCTTGAAAGATGAATTACATTCTTGATTTGCATAACTTGGATTCAATACATTTACACAATATTTGCATTGGAAACATATCTAAAGCCAACCAATGGAAAGAATGCATGATTTTACCAACATGCTTATACATTAATAGCATTACTTGGCAATCTGATGTTTCAAGACCCAGGGTGAATTACTTATTAAAAACCCATATACAGCTATCTGTCTTTATCTTTCTTTCTGTATGAGCCATAATGGCTTTGATTGTTTTTGAAATTATATTTGGACAGGATATGACTGTTACATGAGACCTCTCAAACCGATATCATTTCCCTCACTCATAAAATACATTATACTGCTGTGTGCATTGAGCCAAATCATTAATGAAGGAAGCATAACCTAACCTTTGTGCCTCTGATTTGACCAGAAGTTACACTGTAGCAAGCTAACATATTGCAAATTGTTTAAAAAGTGAAGCTAACATGATTATGAATATTTATGGTAGATTCATTTATTTCTTGAAAATTTATCCTGCCATCTGAACCATTTCATTATTCTTAACTGTTTTCTAAGAGGCTTAACTTTAAGATAGAAAAACAGTATCTGAATCTTACATTATTTGTAAAATCAAATAACTGTGTTCCTGGAGTATATCCCCACTCAGTATTTATTTAGACAAGCCATAGCTATAAAAACTAGTTAGAGTCTGTGGAGTGTGCAAAGTGAGAAGTGCATTGACACAGTATTCACCTTTTTCAACTTTTAAAAATATTTGGAAGACAATCATTGACTTTCTATTAGTATTTTAAAGAACTGCTCACATTTCAATTTTAGCATTGCAACTTAGTAGAAATTACTTTCTCTGTAGTTTTTTTTTTTTTTGCATTTTCTAGGCAAGATATATTTGGATATCTGAACTTAATGACTAGAATTTTTACATAGGCATAGAGTGAAAGAGTTCATATTTAAGATTAACAATAACAAATGGGCTCTGAGTTAAAGACTATGTACAGTTCCACTTAGCTAGTATTTTTTTTGCCACTATCCGAAAAGAATCTTACAATAATAGGAATTAAAAATTAATTCTGCCTCACAGGTGTGAAGGAATGAATATAACCTATTATTTAGGAAATATGAGCTTAATAAGAAGGAAATTTGAGTGAATTTAGAAGATATAAAAGATACAATGAGATTTGACCCAAAAACATCTGATTGCAATGCATAAGACACCAAATAGGCTGGAGATAAACCTAAGGCATGGCCCTTATGTGTATTTATTTGAGCTTTTTAATTTTAATGTACTTTGAAAAGATAGGTGTGGATAGAACTCCATCTCAGCTTACTACGGTTTTTGTCTTGTTTCACTCACTTATGATATCTGTTCTCTTGTCACTTGGTATGGCTATCCTTGATTTAAATAGTGATCAGAGAACAAAGGAAACCCTGAAGAAAATGAAACTCAAACATCCCAGGATACAGGGTTTCGAATTCTTTGTTCAGAAAACAAGGGCAACCATACCAATCAGTGCTTCAATGGTGAGAAAATCACTTTGCTTCACTAAGGTGTATTTCCTAGAAATTTCTACAGCCCTATCCTAGAAAATTTACTATTTTAGATAATGTAGTCCTGAATAATTTAAGTCTTGCTGCTTGTCATTTTGCCAGTTATCACTTTATCCGACATATGTCATTCTTTATAATGAAGATTGCTTTAAAGTATACAAATGTGTGCTTAGTAACACAACAGTCATTGGCAGGGTCCTTACCAGTGTTTCCAAATGGGATCCTGATTTTCAAAGCTCACTCGCAAAGCACTCAAGAAACCATTAGACAAAATTATGGAACTTAGACTCTGTTGAAAGTGATTCACTCACAGGCTAATAACACATGAGTATGGTACTGTCTTCTGCTGGATGAATTACTGCATTTCTAAATCCAGGATTCATTAGGAGCAAGGAAACAGACCTTCACTCAACAGTGATTCAGTTTTAAGAGATGTTCATGTAATATTACCCCTATCTTTGGAACAGACATAAGCATCACTATCCTGAATTGTT
>RJWT010027955.1:0-15369 GCA_004365215.1 Cuniculus paca
TTAGCCTATTTCAAGACAACAAAGAAGATGTAATCAATCCCAATTATTTTTTTATGAGTTAATCACATACAAACAAATACATGAATAAGTAAAGTCCAGTATAATTTATGACATAGATTAGTCATACATTGTTGTTGTCATCAAAATGGTGCTGGTTAATATATGCATATAGAAGAAGGCTATTTATCTATATTGTAATTCCACAGGGACCTTGACTCAACTTCAACTATTTTGATCTTTATCTGTAACATTGCATAAGTCTAAACTGGGTGTCATGCAACACTTAAAGAGCACATTCAAATAAAAGTTAGGAACTTGCTAAAATACACTTCATACGAAAGATATAAGCATATTGTTGAATAGGCTTGAGACAAATATTTTAACTCAGGGCCAGAAGTAAGGAAGGTACAAATTTACTCAATGCATCCCATATTTCTATTTTGTTTTACTAAACAAAATAGACTTATTAAACTCATTTCCAAGTTCCATGCAGAAGCACTAAGTGTAATCTAAATGTATGAATATTTCACATATTTCTATGTATCTTTGATTTCTTTGTGTATTAGAAGAAAACAAAGTCAGTTATCATTATTAGTTGATAAATTACTCTAAAGCATATGATTTTTTTCTCCTGCTCTGTAAGTGTCGTGAAAGTTTTTACAGATGTTAAATAACCTTATTCAAACAAGTTTACAGAATAGTTGGTCCCACCAACTGTAAGGAACTTTCCCAATTAGATAAGTTCAAATGTGCATAATCCACTGAGGAAGATTTGTTGAGTAATTGTATGTGTTTGTTATCTTTATCAATATTTTATGCTATTGAAAGTACACAAAGAAGAACAGCAGATGATATTAACAGAAGATATACTTTGTTTATTCAAAAGTTTTATTCTCTAAGGTTAGATATATTTTGCAGTAAAGTAGGTTTCCTCAGAAGGCAATAAGCAGTCTATTTTGAAGACACCTACCCATAAACAGAAAAGACTTATGCTGATAATACATTAACAAGAATTCAAACACTAATGGATAATTAGTATTAGAATAGCAACACTCATTGAACTTGGGATTTCAGGATATTTTGATGCTTTTTAATAAAAATACTTTCACATCATTGATTCTGTATAAATAGAGACATTTTCTACTTATTGCTTCTAAATTGACCAGTTTTGAAAAATATACCCTCTTTATTCTATTTTATGAATTATCTTATTTGGTATCCATTAGAATTTTCAGACAGTTTGGTAGCATAGCTAGGACCAATTGGTCAGTCAGTTTTTCCATATTGTTATTTAATCACATGACATAACTCAGAAATGTATATTAATGCTCCTATTTTTATATGGGTGAAACACTAATTATATTGTAAAGCTCTGAATTGTTTTGGGTCAAGTTATTCTAAATAAGAGCATCACTATGAAGCATTTGAAAGTAGCTTGAGTGACTTTTCAAATTAAACTGGTTATTCAAATCAGTAAAACATTTTAATGACTCAATGCTAAATTTACTCATCAGATATCTGTATGAAATAGTTTGTGTGAATACATGTTATGTATGTGTGTGTGTTTATATACTTATATGTACACTTCTACATGTTTATTCACCATGTAGGTGCACATGTTGCATGTGCATGTAACTACACTAGTTGAAATTATGTAATATAATAATTGGATTTATGTATCATAAAATATTTTAACAATAAATAATAGGTTTGTACCATTCAATTCTTTAGAAATCTTTTTATCAGATACTGAGAAATGACACTTCACTTTAAAATAAAAGGAAGGAAAATACTTGGGCAGACAATGCAATTAGTTAAAAGTAAGAGCCAGACTTAACAGAACAATCCTAGGTAAATGTTTTTCATTATAAAATTTTAGCACATCATTTGCATTTCTATTTGTGTCTTATCTACTTTTTATAGCATTCAGTGTTAATTTTCAACATTATATAAAACTTGTGGAAGACTCTAGACTGATTTTCTATGGATAAAAATACATCATATTCAAATAAGCTTCATAAGATACATTACCTTTAAATGCTTTACTAGTAAGTTTACTCTTAATTTGCTGTACCATTTACCCATCAGAGAGAAAGAATAGCCAAGAAAATGTCATATATAAATCTGTGCAGCCTATACAATTTACTACTTCGTCTCATAAGTATTACATAAATTTGCTAAGTATTCAGAGAACAAAGTCAGACTCGGGTGACATATCAAGCTAAAATTGTCATCCTCTAAGCCAATAGACATAGAATTGAAAATACAGCCTTCAGAATAGCTCATCCATCTCATTCATGACTTCTGGTTAAAAGAAGCAAATAGTCTGTTAGAGATGTGAATATTCCTTTTTGTTTACTTTGAACTCTAGGTCCATCCACTGTCTGACCATAAATCCAGCAACACTTCAGGTTGAACAATTAAGAAAACAATCTGTGCCTTCCCCATTCCATCTGAATGGAGTGTAAAGAGCCACAGGGGTAAACACATTGTGAAAATATATTGGTGATGTTGAGCCCAATGCTTTTTTTTTTTATAAATAATTAAGGAAATGGCTAACTTCCATGAAGACTGTGGAGGGTGGCAACACAACCCCAATTACTTACATTGACAACTGAATTAATCTTCTTCTTTTCTTTTTCTCTTCTCAATACCATATGGGCTCCACTCAGCTGTGGAAGATGGTGGAACCTCACTGGGATCACATCTGTCAAGTTTGTGGGGTGAATACAAGCACTCAGCAGGCTTGTGTGCTACCTTGTGTGTGCACACAGGTGCAAATAACTGCCAAGTCTATGTCCTTGGAAAAATATCTGCCGTGTCCCATGGATGCTAAACATCATTGTGTGTTTCAAAGAAGTGAACACCACAAAATATCCTTCATGTAAAAATTTAAAATAAATGCACATTTTTTTCCCCAAATATTTACACTGGTTAGAATGTCTCTCAGTTGCACACGCACAAGTAATAATTTTAGTATTTTAGCATTTTTCATATAATGTTTCTAAATTATCACTTGAAAAGTAATTTACTTTATAAACTTCAATATCTATTCAGTTAGGGTTTTAAAAATAAAATAGGGTGAAAATTACATTGGCTTAAAATGGTGCTTTTTCTCATATATGGACATATTTTCATTTTTACCTTCATTCAGAATACTATAAATTTTGTTCAGTCCTATGGAAGAAAATCCTAAAGGTTGAACAATCCATGTGGCTTATCTGGAATCAACTTTTTCAACTGGGAAAGGTTAAAAAAATTAAAAATATTAAAATTGGCAAAATTATGTACAGTTAAAATTGTTCAGGCCGCATGCCAGCTATGTAGTGTCTTTGCAGAAGGTAAGCACTTTTATCCAACCTTAGGAATATCTAGATATATATCCATGTCTATATGTGTATATAAGGTTTTATTATTACATGTGTTTTTCAACATATATACATGTTAAAGTACATATACTTTTAAAAGGGCTGGAGATTTAGCTCAGCAGGGCAGGGGCTGTTGGCACGTGCAAAACCCTGAATTCAATTCCTTATGTAAAAAAATACATATATATGTTTATATATATATATATATATATATATATATATATATATACTTTTACAGACTTTTAAAAAGCAGTAGCAAATTCAGCTCCAAGAAGAGTATTCTATTATATCCATCCAAAAGAATATTAATATCCTCTTGATTATCTTTTCTTAACTGCTCTTGAAAATCTGACAGTCAAGAAGTTGTGGTCTTTTCATACATTTGCTTAGTAAATAAAGGTGTCATCAAATCAAACCTTCCAAAGTTTATCTGATTTTTAAATCTATTTGTTTCAAGTTAACAAATGTTTGTGGAGACATTTTGATAACACTGTTTCAGGACTGTCACATGTGGGCAGATTTTAAGGTTCCTCTTACCAAAAACGTATTATTCAGCAATACTAGATATGCATATGAGAGTTAAATAACCATGTAAAACGATTTCTACAAAATTAATACAAATCCAAAAAGTGTGTTTTACATTTTGAAACAGAAAAATTAGAAGAAGCCGAAGTCTGTAGTTTTAATTGTTCTGAATTTAGGAAGAAGTATTTTGATGAGGACGCTCAATATATTTAGCTGAGATGCACATTCTTAGGCTATTTTAATTTCAGAATGGAGGTGGTTGCTTAACAGCTCAACTGTCATCACTAGCGTGAATCTGAAAGCGGCCCACAGGCCCACAGACCCTGAGCTCAGCTCTACTCGTTTACCCACTGCGGTGTAGACATCGCCTGATTGCAGTCGCCTTCTATGCTGCATTTAGATAAAACAAGGCTTTCGGAAATCATGAGGGGAGCAAAGAAACAAAAATGTAATCGGATAACCTGAGGCATTTTAAATTGCACCTCGCATCTAAAATAAAAATAAAAGCTTGGAGGTAATCAATAGTTATTTTTATTACCAAATATATTAAGCAGGAATGGAACAAATGTGAATCAATTTTAATGTTTTGAATTTTCTCACAGATTGTTTCCATTATCGTATGCTCTATGGAAATATAACTTTATGAAAATTTGTCTGTTATTAGCCTCTAGTGAACAGACATGACATTAGATGTGATGAATGAAAAAAGAAAAAGAATAGGAATACGATGGAGTCTCAAATCTTTACATCTTTTATGAATATAGACATCAAAGTGGCTGGCTTACATATACCAACTTGCATCTCCAAATAATACAACTAGGAGGTAATGTGCTTTAGGCAAAGACTATCATTTTCCCCACTAGTTGAGTTATGAGTGCCTGAGAGTTATTTCCTTCAGTGAGCTGTTCTTGGTCATATGTCAATTTCTGTTGCACAGATCAGCATGGCCTTTTGTTCTGTGGAAACATTTTCCTTAAATCCAACTCCAGTCCTATGTTTTCAATAAATAAACACAATACAGACTTGCCTTTATCCAAGGGATGACTACAAATTTTATGCAGAAAAAATATGCTAATTATTTAATATTTTTACTGTAAACTCAAACCCTTAAAGAAATGACTAGTGTGCATCCAGGTCCTTAGCTGCCTTCAGACTTTCTCTTTAGAAACGGAATGAAGAGGAATACACTATGAGTGAGTGATTAAACCTTATCTAGTGTAAGAAAAGTTAGTCAAAAAGAAGTTACAACTTTATCAAGGCTCTTTTCTATTATCAATAAGTATTCTTATGCATTTATTCTAAAGATTGTCTACTGAGACACTTTTACTTTTTTCTGCTTTTCAAATCTATGTACAAATAATACATACATTGTTTTGAAGAGATTGTATTTTCTTTTAACTACACAGAAATGCTTCAGCAAATCTATTTTTCTCTTAATATCTTAGTAATCAACAATGTCAAATGAAATTTTTGCTGACTGAAAGATTTTTAGAAATCAAATTACTTGACTGTATTTGACAAAGAGCCACATGCTCCAAGTCAAATTTTATTTTTATATAATTGTAAAATCATCATAAAAGTTTGTAGAGTAATGAGTGGTGATACAAAATAATGTCCCTTGTTAAAATACACATTGTTTTTATTTTTCATTCCCATGTAGAATTTCCTCAGGAGAAAGTATATAGAGATTAAATATAGCTATATATTTTTAATTGTAATTTTATACATATTGTAAATTCATTGTTTATATTCACTTTTTCATTTAACAGTTCAAACATTTTGGATAGTTGACTCTCCTGGGACAGAAATTAGTTTATATAGAAACATATTCTTTGATTAACTTGTATTCACAAAGAGAAAGAAAAGTTTTAAATGGTTTTTGTTTGTTTTGTTTTTTGTACCTGGGCCTCATGCTTTCCAGGCAGGCACTATGTCGCTGAGCTACATCCCTGGCAAGAAAGGAAGCTTTATGGGCAAATGATATTATAAAATCCAGTCAACTATCTAATGAGGAAATATGAGAGACTTACCTAGCTCTTTGTAGCAAGATGAATAATTGTTTGATTAAAAAAAATCAAGCTAAATAACAAAATTAAATATACATGAATGTTTACATACTTCAAGATAGAAATTAAACTAAATAATTTATCCAACATTTATACAAAGGTGAAAAAAACTTGACAAATACTGCCACTCAGAGTTTAAATTCAATTAGGGGAAAAGTGAAAGACACATAAACAATGTTCATATATAAACTGTATTCATAATAGTATGTAGTGAATACTATCAGGAGAAAGGACAGAAAGTGAAGAACATGATTGTTTGGGAAATTTAAATAGACTAGACTTTATAAGCCTCATAGAAAAGGTGATATTTGAACAAAAATGAGAACATGAGAAATAAACACCACTGATTCTTGAAGGAAAACATTCCATGTGTAAGAAACAGCACATGCAAGAGACAAGATGTGAATTCGACTGTGACCCACTGAAGGAACAAGGAAGTTAGCGTGGCTTTAATGTAGGGAAAGAAGGAGATAATACTAGGAAAATTATTAAAACTATGTTTGATGTTGATATACAATGGAGTACTATTCAGCCACGAAGAAGGATAAACAAGTCATTTGTAAGACTTGGATGAACCTGGAGTCTACAATATTAAGTAAGATAAAGCAAACATCCAAGCTTATGTACAACACCATTCATTTTACATGAGAAAATCAAAATATATTTAAAGAGCAAAAGAAAAGGTAGAAAAGAATTAGGGAAATAGGATTAAAAAAAAAGAAACAGGGAGATAGGTCTTTTGCACATGGGAAGGGGACTAAGAGATAAAGATAAGAGATTGAGGGGAGGGGAAGTGACATAAAAAGAATTGAGATGTTTTATGTTCATGTGTCAACTCCCCACAAGGAATGTGATCATTATATACTGAAAACATACACAAATAAAATTAACGATTGAAAAAATGATGTATGGGTCACCAAAACATTGATGTAGATGTATTTCTACTTCTGAACATTAAAGACAAAGTTAAATTAAAAATTAAAAGGCACACTAAGCATAGATATTGATTATAGTTGTAACACAATGTAATGCTTTGGTAACAAGAGTTAGGATAAGAAAGAACATTTTCTTCTTACAGAATCATCAGTGCTTGGAACATTTTCCTTCATGTAATGTCTACCTTAAATCCATCTTGGATTTAATTGGATGGATTTAAATCCATCTTGGATATTAAGAGCCTAAAATATAACAGTAGAAATGGAGACTGAGAATATTTATATACTTTGATGTACAATGTGGATTTCTTTTTAGTATTAGACAATAATACATATCACAGATTCTCAAACTTCATACTGTCCATTGTTGTATTTATGTCATTATTTTCTTTAATTATTTCTCAAAGGAGCAGTCCTAACTAACAATGAATTACATTTTTTAACTTGCATCTGTTAGTGCAATAGTGCTTAATTCTTTCCTGTATGCCAAATCATAAAATACTTTCTGGTACTTCATAGATTTCTATAAATATTTCTTAAATAAATGAATGAATAATTCCTTTTAACCCAATAGTCCAATTGAAATAAGTAATTCAGTTAAAAATTTATGTAAGGATGTGCATTTCAGTATCATTGAAAGGTATAAAAATGGGCCATTTTACATTTACAAAATGAAGGTGTTGCTTTAAAATTTTGGCATATCTAGTTGATGGAATATCGCAGGAATTGATTTTCTTTATATAAAACATTTAGCATTATGAGAAAATGCTTTCAGAACATGTTGAATAAAAACAATACAATGCTACATCCTCTGGCATTCAATTAACACTTGTCAAATTGAAACACATTGATTAAAAACACTGAATGTTTGAAATATGAAAGATCTAAATTGCACCAACCTAAACATTCTCCACATTTGTTTTCTTTCTTATTTTGGTAAATTATTTTTTCTTCCTCAAGAACATATTTAACTCAAGGCACACTGAGTGTAGACGTATTCTAAATAGAGTTACTGTGAATTGGAGGATAAATAGAAGAGGTACAAAGGCCCACTGTACTAAGTCCGGTACTCTCATCTTATCCCTGTTTTACTGTCCACGAAAGGCTCATAGAAAACACTTTAGGACTTTCAGTAGGGTTCAGAACTAAAAATACAATAAACTTTAAAATTTTTCTTGCTAAATTGAGATGTAGAAGAAAATACCAAGGCCTCAAGTGTCAAATCACTGGCTGTGGATGTGTGCTTTTGACAGGGGGAAAAAAAAAATCTAAGCTTGAAAAACAACCCCTTTGATCTTATTTTAGTACTTTTGTTACCATCTCTTTTATTTATTTTTTCTATCTCTTTTATTTATCCTGTGAAGTTTCTGACCTCTTAAAGTACACTTACTTGTTGCAGTGTACTGTACTGCTTCCCGTGGTAACTCAGTCACTGGGAATAGGCATCACAGACATGGAAAAAAGCTGTGCTCTGTGAATGCAAAGTGTATCCTTTTTGCTTGTTGCTGTAACAAAGTACCACAAGGAATTGGCATCTTAAACCACCACAAAATGTCATCTTATGGCTCTGTAGTTCCAATGTTAGATATGGGTCTTCTTACTGGGCCAAAATGAAGGTGTCACCAACAGTGTGTTTTGTTCTGAAAGTTCTAGGGTGAAACACATTACTTTGCTTCCTCCAGCTTTCTGAAGGTTGCCTACATTTCTTGAACTTTTGGCTCCTGGCCCCTTCCTTTTCAGAGACAAAATTCTGTCTAACAATTCCTCCATAGTCACATATCGCTGTTTTTCTTCTTCTTCCATTTTATATAAGGTTGCTTGTAATATGAAATTGGGTCCACATGAAGAATCTAGAAAGCTCTCCCCATCTTGCGGTCTGGAAATTAGCAAACTGAATTCCACCTGCAATTTAATTAGTTAGTGTGGGTAACTAAAAGATTACACGCTCCAGGATTAAGATATGTGTCTCTTTGGGGGATCAGCTCCTCCCTACAAGAAAGATCAAGAAATTTTAAAGAAATTCTTCCCATAATGTAAGGAATTTTTACATTTTTAAACCCTTCTGGCCAGAAGACATGGAAAAGTTGAAAGAATGTAACATATATTTAAGAGAAAATACCTCAACTCACAAAATTAAAGATCAATCTCCAAATCGTTTTAAAAACACTAATTCTACAGTATCTGAATTACTTTGGTTAAACCCAACACTCTTGTTCCAACATGCTATATATTATACTAGGTCATACAAAATTTATCTTTCTGTTTTTTAAATCAGTCTTACCTAAAGTTAAATAACAAATTTTGTTATTAAGTACCCCCATTCACTCCTGTCTGTGACACTCAAATGCATTTTTACCAAGAACTCACACCTTCATTCGTGTTTTAGCAAGAAATGAATATTAATTCACTTCTCATTAACACGTGGTTCTTGGAAAAAAGAATGAGAGTCACATGGCTCTTGAAGATAAATAAATATCAGGAAAGTTTGAAATTTCAAGGGGGAGCTGGAAGACAATAGTTGTGAAAGTGTACCTCATAAGACCAAGGGCTAACATGGGGTTTCTAAGGATAGTATGAGGGCATTTTTTCTCCATGAATTTGGGTCAGTTAGTACACTACTTCCCTGTTTAAAAGTTTACATGGATTTGTTCTCTGCATTAAATTCTAGTATGTATCATTATTCTATTTTCAGTGAAAATAGAATCATTATAATCATACTGTCATAGATTTAAAATACTTCACAATTTGTACAATAGGTAGCCCAAAATAGATTTGCCTGGCACATTTAAAAATATTTTTTGAAAATATTAGCATACTCATTTGAGTTCTTACTATTTTTTAAGTGTCTCTTCATTAGTTCTATTTCCAGGGACAGTGTGATTTTTTCTATAATAAACTAATATATTGCTTGGGTCAAAGTTAATATAATTTTAAACTGTCAGTCACATTCCACAGCTTCTTAGCTCATTGATAACTGTTTGACTTATCTTTCAATCCATTTTCTTTAGGGTAACAAAAGTTTATTTTATCTAAACTTGATATTGTTGATGACATTGTTGTCTTGAGAAATTAGGAATTTGAGCCCCAGGCGATAAGATAATATTCTTGTCACTAGGATAAATCACGAGGAGAAATATTTATAAAACATTCTCATTACACATAAATGATAGAAATGGTATTTTTTCTATGTTCGAAATATTTATCTACTCAGCCACTAATAAGCTGATTATGCAAAGATTTTATTCAGGATTTATTTTATATTTTTCTCAGTTGTGCAATTTTTCATTATAAAGGAATTTTTAGTGGGGGGCTTATATTCATTCATGAATAACTCATGTTTTGTGACACAAAGTATCTTCAAATATGCCAGTATCGAAGTAGGGTTTATTGTTACAGGAATCAAATTTAGTGAATATATTGAATAACAGATGTTCGACATTCGATCTAATTTGATCTCTGTAGCAGTATGTGTTATAGATTCATTGCCCCCTAGTTCCAAGAACTGAAATGAGGAGGAATGAAATTAATTTCCTATGTTTATGCACGTGATAGATTTAGGATTTAGACTTTAAGAGTCCACCTTAAGTGTGCAGTCTGCTCTGCTAAAATGACCTCAGACCAGAGCTGCATTTGACCAAACATTATGGGATGTCTCTTTCTGAATGATTGAATTCTTCTTAATGTGCTTCTTATCTTCCAGCTAAGCTGTGTTAACTAATTCCCAAAGAGAATTTTGCCAATTCATTGAGAATGAAAGAAACTATTAGAGGAAATAATATGAGAGAAGTGTTTGTGTATAGTCAAGAGCAAATAAATGTTTTGTTTTTCTTTTTCTGAAAAGCAGAAACACTCTAGAGAAGAGCAAAAAGAAAAATGGCAAAGCTTGACTTGACTAGGGAGAATCTAGCATACTACTTTCGTAAAAAGAAAGCAGTATGAAAAAAGAAAAAATAGCTAGTATTTTATAAAAACAAATAACTAGTCTTCTCATATATTTTATGTCTTCATGTTTACACTACTAGTTTGTTTCTGTAATCCATGTATTACATATGAAAATATCATAAGTCAGATGGTTTAAAATACTATCCCAAATTTATTGAGTAGGAGCAAATAAAATTAGATGAACATGGGTATCTGTTTATAAGATTATACACTATGAACTGTCCCAAATTTGTCTTTCTGTGAAACAATATCTTAATATGGATTATCAAGTGAAAAAAATAAATTAGAATTCTTTTACCAAAATTATATTGATTATATTGTGGTTATAATGAGATCATTAAATAAATGTATAAGAAATTGTGGAATTACAAATAAAAGCACATGAAAAGCTCAGGATACCAATACAAAAAGACGATGTGGCTATTGGAAGCATTTGGTCATGGAATTATATAGTACATACATTTATTTTAGTGGACGTTTTTATGAATATACTTAAAATATGTACCTAAGAAATTATTTAATTGATTTCGAGTGAAGAAAAAAAAAGATTGAGAGTAGTTAAAATTAGTATATACAACTCAAATGGTAAACATAATATAGTACAATAAAGTTTAAGATTTAAAACATACTCAAAAAGTGCCTTTGGAGATTTAAAGTCCAATTGCAAGAAGGAAACTGAGTCAGTAGGTCCAATTTATGAGTGCATTTTTTTCAGCTCAATGAAAGGTAAGAATCCCCAGATACAAATACTATAAAAAATGGAATGTATGCCAGAGATTTAGCTCAGCATGAAAAGCACCTGGCTTGGCAAGCACAAGGTCATGAGTTCGATCCCTGGTACCAAAAAAAACACAAAAAAACATGAAAATGTAGTCAGTAACCTGACCATAGCTAGGATTCTTCCTAGTTGGACTGGGTAGTCACTTGTTTGGGACCATGTACACAGAATTCAAGTATGCAAAGAAATAATTGAGTAAATGATTCCAAGTCCTTTTCCACATTAATTGTGTGTATGTGTGTATACACAAATATTTACTAAAAAGTTAAACAACAGCAATCAATGCTTTGGTTTCCAAATATTATCTATATTTATTTTGCCTCTTTCTGCATACTATGATGCAAGAACAAGCCATGAGGTTTTATTTCGTAGTCATTTTATAAGAAGAATTTAACTTGATCATTTGAATAACTGTATTTTAAGCAGAAACTATCATAGTCTCAAGGTGAGTTTTGGCCCAGAATATACTGATCCAGAAGGAAACAAGTCATATAGAGAATAATCAGGGAATTCTCCCAATTAAACAGAGGAGGCAATTGTACTAAACTTTGACTTCACAGTTTGCAATTTTGTGTATTGTTATAATAAGATTTTCAGAACAGAATACTGCCTATGCCCTTTCTATGCATGCAGAAGAATGTGACAGATGAAACATTATAGATCTTTCAGAAGTGTTAGTGAAAATTTTCTGGGGACTGCAGGAAACTTAAGGTAACTTGAAGGAATAAATGTCGTAGAGTTGAGCAGCAAGGAATCTACATCACTTTCTTAGAAAGTTGTTGGCACAGTGGAAAAGAACATTGACTTTGAAATTAGAAAACTCATTCTCAATTTCCATGCACTATCACTAAGTTTTGTAACCGCAGGCAACATCAAATATTACATATGTGAAAAAATAAATGGCTAAAATGTATAAAACTCCTCATCAAGAACCGTTAAGGTAAAAATCACATGAGCCACACACTTGTTAAACATACTTTGTGGTTCATTTTTATAGCCATATTAATAGGAATAAATATTTTTCAACTTCTTGTTAAGGCATGAATTGTTAGAATTATCCTTTTAAAGAACATGAATGTTCACCCGAGGGTAAAGCTAGTGTTAAATTCTTTACTTATCACCCTAAATTACAACTCTGTGACTCCAGAAAGGTCTTTATAATAAATTAACTGAAAAGATGCCAAAGGGTGCTTAACTCACACAAGTGTTCTGTCATATGACAACTATGGTATAAAATGTTAATTATTAATTGTGTGTGTAATGAATATAATGTAAAATGTGAATGAGTCTTTCATTAGTCTTCCTCATTTATTGCAGTTTTCTCCTTCCATAAAAGTATATTTTGATTTTTCCAACATTTTGACCATTCTTGCACATTCTATATAAAGACTATATAGCTTGATGACACAATAGTAAGTTCATTGACATAAAATGCTTTAATCAAAAGAAAATGTGGACTTCTGAACAGCAATAATGCTATGCAACAATCCAAAATGACAAAACTTTTCTGAATTCAAAAATTTTCGTTAGTCCTTAATGTTTATGGATTTTAGGGAATAAAATAAGAAAGGTATGTTTTGAGAAGTGCCCTTAGTTGACAATGAATTATTTGAGAATAATTATTCTTCTTGAAATCATAAAATAAAGGTCAATCAGATAGTAAATTTGCAAAAGATTTCTTTGATGACAATTGTGGTAGAAAGATAGATAGATAGATAGATAGATAGATAGATAGATAGATAGGTAACAGGGAGATAGAACTTTTTCAAATAGGAAAGGACCAAATGTTAGAAGAAGAGGTAAAGAGCGAAGGGAAAAGGGATGAAAACAGAGTTGCAATGTGTTAGCTATATGTATCAAATCCTTGGGAAGGACATAATTATTATGCAGTATAAACATGTACTAATAAAAAATAGAAACTGAAAAAATACCAAAGCAAAACAGTGATTATTTCATGACATCATTTAGTAATGAAATCAACATTATTAGAATTTTCACAATTAATTACTTTCACTAAAAGCTTCTTGACAATAAAGCTAAATGTATTTCATTGAGAGCAAAGCACAAGTATCTTGATAGAACATAATTGTTCTCAAGAAGCAATTACACAAAACCTGTGTAAATTTCTCCATTTTTCTAATCTTTCAAAGAATTTTAAAAATTTAAATTCTGTACTCTAGAGTTACAACTTCCTTATGGGACAGATCAACAACTGTGGAATGTGGATCACTGTGTCACTGAATGGCTTATTATGACACTGTGATATACTCATTCAAAAAGAAGAAATTAAATATATAAGAAAGAAAACTAAAGAAAGTGGAGCTAGTGAAAAAAGGGGAAGTGAAAGACTAAGAAGGAAAGAAAACACAATAAAATGGAATGAACTTATAATTTTTTCCAATGGCATATAATACATATATTCAACAAACTGAAAAAATAAAATGACAATATGATGATGTTGATGGTGATAGTGGTGACGATGATGATGATGATGATAATGATGTGTTTGTGTGTGTGTGTGTGTGTGTGTGTGTGTGTGTGTGTGTGTGTGTAGGTTCATGTAGCTTGATTCTGTCCTCACCTCTACCACCGTGTACTAGAAAAAGTGAGTTATGGTAGGTGCCCTTTTAATCAAGAGTATGTGTATAGCAAAGAGATCATCTTATGAGCAAAGTTTTGTGAACTATCATTTAAGTTAGTATGTATCTTCTTCAATTTCAATCAATATAATTCTGCTAAAGTGATAAAATATTTAATTATACAGTATGTCTTAGTCTAGTACTTTTTAAAATTAGATTTCATTATTTCAATTTACTATTACAAATAATGGTATGCTGAATCTCTTGTGGGTATAAAAACTGATCTACTCTTAATTATTTTTAGAATAAATTCCTAGAAGTAAAATTATAGGCAATTGGTAATTCAAAATTCAAAGGTTACTGAAACAGATATAATGTCATTTAGAAAGTTCATGCTAATTTATAGCTCGCTATAATTTATTTTAAAAAAAACTTTCAATGCCATAAAGCTACCTTTTCTTAACTTAGTTCCCATAATAAGATTTAAATTTTGTAAATTAAAAATTTTATAATTTTTAGGTTAGCAATTTTTGTATCTATAAAGAACATCTTTATATCTATGTATCCTTAGCTTTGCTTATTTATGTATTTGACCCATTTTTAAAATTTGGATTATGTGCTATCTTTATTGATGTGTTATAGGTTGAGATATGATGGAAAGATGAAAATTAGCAATGATTTTCCTTTGTTAATATTTTCATTTAGAACATATTATTGAGTTTGGTAACTAAATGTATTTTTTTTCTTGCCAGTGGTATATTTTTCTTACATTTCTGTCTCAAATAATGACTGATATGGAATGAGTAACATTTGGAATTTATTTAACTAAATATCTTACTGAGTCCTCTCAATAATTAAAAACTTTTAAATTAAATATTGATTTTTTTCAAGTAGGCAATTTTACATCTGCAAATAAAAATACATTTTAACCACTTTCTAACATTCATTGGCCCTATTTCAATTATTTTGTCAATATTGATTACTTGCATAGAACGTGTGTAAAATAATAGCAGAGGTAGGAAGTTGGTTTTTATTATTGTTGTTAATATAGAACATATTTTAGGTTTTTTTCACTGTCAAAGTTTGAGTCTTATATGTCCTCAAAAGTTTTTTCACCAAACAGTGAAGTTCTGGAGAGGTGTTGAAACCGTCAGGAGGTGGAGCTTAGGGGAAGGA
>RJWT010027956.1:0-15365 GCA_004365215.1 Cuniculus paca
CAATTAAGAAAATCATCCTTATAACACAGGATGATTTTTTATTTTTAAGTAGGGCCTGGAACACAGCCACCAATTGGGTACTGAATGGAGAGCACCATCCTCAGCTTAAGCCATGAGTTCATAGGGAATGGGTTCCAACAACTCAGGCTCCTTCCCATTGGTTCTCACAAAGTGTGCTTCTCTGGGCGGGGCAGGCTGGTGCTTTAGCTGAGCCCAGGTACCTTTCTGTTTGGCTTCCTTCTTTTTCTGATCGTTTTCCTTGACACGTTTCAGGAAGCTATCACGGCTCTTTGCTCAATACACACATTAATCATCTTGGCAAGTGTCTTTCCCTTAACTTGCTTGTTTACAACAGTGCCAGCAGCATGCTGGGTAACATGGTAGACTCTTCCTGTTTTGCCATGGTAACATCTGTGTGGCATTCCTTTTTGCACAGTACCCATTCCCTTGATGTCTACAATATCACCCTTTTTGTAGATTCGCATGTATGTGGCCAAAGGAACAACCCCATGTTTTCTAAAAGGCCTGGAGAACATATACCGGGTTCCCCTCCTCTTCCCCTTCGTGTTCATCATTTTGGAAAATTACTGGAAAATGGCGGTTCTTGCTGAAAGGAATCCCAAACTGTATTCTTGAGACTCTGTCACCAAGAGATAGATATTACACTGAAAAAAGGTCCAACTGGTTTGAGAAATATTATATACTCTAAACCCTGCCTAAAGATTGAGACCACTCTTCAAACAAATTTTAATTTTGAGATCTTGCAGTACAGAAATCATTTTCCCTTTGTTGAACTGTCTTTCTCCAATTTATTTATTTATTTATTTATTTATTTATTTATTTATTTTTTAGAGCAGAATATAGTTATTGGGAGAAAGAAAGAAAGCTTCCGTCAGAGGGACAGAAGGGGTCCCGAGCGGGTTGCCAAAGACTCTTGTCATTTTAGGGACTTTTTATAGAGTACACAGGTCCAAGGTGGGGAAGAATGGGAATTCCTAAGGTGGGCATAAGGTGGGACAGAACTATGGTTAACCAATAAGGTTAATTGCTCGGGTAAAATTGATTAAGTCCAGGACAAATGGGGAAACAAGTCACATAGCCAGCGAGCATGTTTAAGGAACAGTGACTCTTTCCCTAGGGGGTCGAGACAGGTGACTCTGGCTTCCTTAGGGAGCTAGAGACCTATTTAGAATACAAGTCCTCAGGAAGTGGGTGCATTTGTTTGATCTGTTGTCCCAGGACGGGCCCACAGCAGGAGGTGTTTTTCTCCTTTACAGTTGCAAGATATCTAGGTTTTTGCATTGGCTCCGTGGAGGACCCGGCCCTGTCTGACTGCCTATAATAATTCTAATTACCTCAGCTTCCTGTAACATTCCCCCCTCTGAAGAAGTAACCCGGAACTGCCGTGAGGGATAATGGGCGATGACTGATCTGGCTTCTTCAGGCTGAAAGAGGTCGTAGTTCTTGATCGTTAATCGGCAGTTAGAGATACTCCACAGAGGGTCTATCTAAAGGTCCTCAATAGATACCAGGCAGCTTTATCTTGGGTGGGTCTTTCTCCAATTTATTTAATCTCAAAGCCCTTTTACCTTTTTCAGGTTTCGTAGACTCAGTGACCTATGAAGTAGACTTTGAGAACACTACTCTGGTGTCTCTACTCTCCTGAATCAGGATAGCCTCCTCTGCAGATCTCTGTCTGTCCAGCTACAAGCAGCCCTTCACAGTGGTGCCAATCAGGCATGAAGCACATGGCCTGGGCCCTGGGATGAATTTACACTCCTGTTATTGGCAGTACCTTTTGGCTGCCCCTCTGACCCCTGGATCCTAGAAGTGGTGCCAGCCGAGCCCAGAGCTGATAATTCCTTCCTTTAGTCCCTTGCCTTCGGTCACTTCCACACTCCCTGGGCTCCTGATGGCAGCACTGTTAGAATACCTCCAATGCATGCCTGTAATTTCAGCACTCTGGAGTCTGAGGCAGAAGGATGGCAAGTTTGAGTCCAGCTGGGGCAACTTAGCAACTTAGTGAGACCCTGTCTCTAAATAAAAAGATGTTAAAAGGGTTGGGGATATAGTTCAGTGCAAAAGTCCCAGGTTCAATCCCCAGTCCCAGGATGGGAAACGAAGACAGACTGCCTGCCTGCTTCCTGCTGGATGGAGACACAGTGAGGTGACAAGTGCCATGGCTGGAAGGAGAAGTTCTTCTTAAGGCAGTGCTTTGTGCTGAGCCATCAGTCTGTTCAAGCAGAGGCGTCCAAAAGCTTGCAAGGCAAGGAAACAAACAGCTCCTCGGCAGAAAACACCTTCACAAGTACATGGCATGTGAAAGAACCCACCTGTCTCAACACCACCCCACCCACCAGGTAACAAACACCCTGAGCAGAGCCGCAGCAGCAGCCACAGCTGCCTCCACCCCCGACAGCCAAAGTCATGTGAGTGCTACCAGCCCTTGCCTGGCAGTGCCTAATAACAGGGCCAGTGTAACTGGTACATTTTGTCCAGCACAAAGCCCAGGATGAGAGATCAAGAAATAAAGAGCCCAGGACAGGATAGGGTAGAGCCGGAGGGGCCTGTGAAATCAATACAACCTTCTACTGCCTCGTGAAATTTGCTTTCTCAAGCCAGCCATCCTTTTTCTAAGGGGTCTGGATTTACATTGCCAAGGATCCTGTGTGCATACATGTATTTAAAACAATGGCCAGGCTGAGATTTTGCAAAACAGTCCACATTATGTGTGCACTTTGTAGTTCATGTATGAATGAGAAGAGAGTCAAAAACTCAGCAAAATGTATGAATGAGAAGAGAGTCAAAAACCCAACAAAAAGCCAAAATAGAAGGGTTCTGTCAGGAAATACTGCTTCAAAAAGATACATATTCCCCATGATTGATTATTAATATTGGCACTGCTGACTGCTTGTCTTTCCTCCACTCCAGTACACCCGGAATAGGTTCTCCCTGCCAAGAAATTTATAGCCTCTCTCTTGGAATGCTGTATTCTACAGTAAGCACAGGACCAACACAGTATCTAGAGGGCAAAGCAATTAACAATTTCCCCAGGCTGAAGTTTCAGCCTCTTATTGCCTTGATAATTTACTCTGTAAAGTAGCAAGCACCTTGGCTCAGAGTTACTTTCCAAATCTATTTGAAAGTCCCTGTATTCTGCTGAGTCTGATTTCACTCCATGAACAGGACCAAAAACAAAAAGATCTTCAACACCTCATTGTTTGATGTTGAATGCTAAGTATCACCCATGATACTTATCTTAAAGCCTATAATTATAATACTAGTGGTTTTCCTGCAAAGCTTCCATTTCCTGGTATACTAGGAGATAGAATTAGTGGTTTTATTGTTTTAGTATGACTCTTTGGAGCAAGAGATCAAAAATTATATCACAGGATGCCATTCCTTCTCCAACACGTCTTCCTGCTTCCGCAGAGAGTTTGGAGGTCTTGAATCAAGCCTCAAGGTTCTCAGGAAAAGTTAGAGGTTCCAAGCTTTCAAGGAACATACAGACGTCAAAATCATATCACAGTTAGCCTGATTCTGAACCAATGAGCCAATCATCTGCTCCCACCCTTTGTGGCCCCTAATAGCACCTACTCATTTTCTTTTTTAGTGAATGGTCCAAAAGTCTGCCACAGGCTCAAGTCACAGATGTTTCCCTCATCAGCACCCACGTCATCTTCAGTAGTCTTTGAAGCTCTGTCAAAGCCATTGTCTTCTCTGCAGCCCTATTGCTTCCCACTCTGTTCCAACCCAAACACCATCCTCTCCCCCTGGCTGAGTAAGTTCCTCAGTGGTCTCTCCATCTCTTGTCTTGCCCTTTCTATCTATTCTCCATACTACAATAAGAATGATCTTTCTGGAAAACAAATAGGATCGCATGACTTCTTTATAAAACCCCTCAGAAACTGCCTTTGTTTACCTGGATAAAATTCTAACCCCAGCCTTGGGACCAGAGGTCCTTTATGTTGGTGTCCCAACTGCCTCCCCAGTATCATTTCTACAGTCCTTGTAGCTCCTAGGACACACCTTCCTCCTTCCTTCCTCTGGCCTTTCCATATACAATTTCCACATTCCACAACAATTTTCCATCTCCTTTCTTCTGGCTAGGTCCTACTCATTCCCCAAGATTTAGTTCACACATAACTACCTCTGGAAAACTTTCTAGAAAGGTGAAAGTCCCTCATACCTCTCTAATATCCCCAAAGTACTCACATTAAAACATGTTCTACCTTCTATTTTAGCCTTAGCCTTCTAGACTGTGGGAGAATATGATCCAGACCCCTGAGCAACCCCTAACTCACAGCACTGAAGGCATTATCTCTCCAGCATTCCTTTCCTTTTTCCCAACACAATTCCCATTTCTTCTGATAACCAACCTCCTCCAAGTAGCCCCACTGCCTCATGGAAAGTTGATCTTACTCACCTTGGGGATGAGGTGCATATTTCATTTCCCTTCACAATTCTATTTCCTTTCATAATGATTGACTCAAGATCATCATGTGACTCAATATTAGCCAATGAAATATAGTATTTATTTTTTATCTGTTATGAAAGAGCCACAAGGAGTTAAATTCCTTCATATCAGAGATTCTCCTTTCTTTCATTCTTTCTTTCTTTAGTTGTTTTTGATGGTGGTAGCGGCAGTGACACTGGGGATCAAACACCACATTTGTTGTTGATAGTGATGTAAGGATTCATTTTAGCAGGGAAATTGTATTTATCTCTTAGAATAATATTTTTAAATACATAAAATGAGTTATATGCAAACAATTATGTAACATGCTTATTAAAATATTAAAACAATGTATTTATGATATAATATATGGTATTTACCAAAACATTCAAGAATAAGATCAAGTGATGGGGACTAATAATACTGTAATTTCAAAATGGAGTCAAGCATAAATAATATGTTATTATATCTTCATCATTGTAACACTATATAAAAATATATGTGATTGTTCCTCTAGTCAAAGCCAGAGCCCATCACTGTCACTGTAGTTGTCTGTCTGTATTTATAACTAAAGGA
Source organism: Cuniculus paca (assembly GCA_004365215.1). Taxonomy (NCBI): domain Eukaryota; kingdom Metazoa; phylum Chordata; class Mammalia; order Rodentia; family Cuniculidae; genus Cuniculus; species Cuniculus paca. The sequence continues at coordinate 5,033 of RJWT010027956.1, forward strand.
AATGTCAAGTTTCAGTTAGAGGTTACTGATACAATTTTTTTTCCACTCAGGTTCACAGCTCCCTAGTTTGCCCAGGGAGTCCAGGTAAGAATCTTTTCTCTGGACTTTGTTTTCCCTGACTGTGGTGCTGGAACCACTAGAGCCATCTTGCCAATATCTTGAGGATGAATCAACAGAAAGAGGTTTAAACAACAGAAAGTTGAAAAAAACTTTTGTTCTTGATGCCATTGTTGAGCCTGTAAGCCAATCAACCCCAAAGCCCAAGAACTTCAATTACAAAAACATAATAAAAAAACTGGGGGTGTAGCCCAGTGGTAGAGAGTTTGTCTAAGCAAATGCAAAGCCCTGGGTTTGATCCCTAGTACCTCAAAAAGAAAAAATCATGAAAAATAAAAACAACTTGTTTAAACCCATTTTGCCCAGGATTTCCACGACTTCAGCTATTTACAGCAAAGGAAGGATGTTTCACTTTATGTCAGAGTCCAGGTCACAGTGCAGAATAAATGGAGCATCTACGCTGAGCTCCCAATCCAAGCAGGAAGCCCCTCTGTTTACTAAAAGCAATTTAAACTGATCCTGCTGTGTTCACAGCGCAGGCGAATTCTGATCCCACAGAGCTGGTGTCATCGTGAGCCCTGGGGTCAGAGAGACTGTGAGGAGCTCCTGTACCCAAGCACCAGTTTGCAAAGCCTGTCGGATGGAGGTGAGGCCTTGCACAGGGAACGATTGATGAAAACTCTTTTCCTAACCACTGTGCTTTGAGCACACTGGGAAGTAGTAACAAGGATTCTGAATGTTAAAGCTGACACTCCGTCACCCACAGCATGGGGCAAGAATGATGTGGGACACACCAAAGCACAGAACTATTCAAACTGTAGTCCTGAGACAGGACTACTCAGACATCAAACTTGAGGGTGTGTCTGAAACACCTTGAACATCCCTAGAAGCAACAGAGACAGATTTCTCAGTCCTGTCCCAAGAGGTTCTGATATGGTAGGTTGGCAGTGGGCCCTAAAATTTGCATCTGTACCAAATTTGAAGTGGTGCTGAGGCCACTGGTTCAGGGACCATACTTTAGGAAGCATGGACAGCCAGATGTGGTAGCATGCACCTGTAATGCCAGTACTCTGGGAGGCTGAGGCAGGAGGAAAGGAAGTTTAAGCCCAGCCTGGTTAACAACTTAGAGAGACTCTATCTCAAGAAAAGGAAAAAAAAAGTTTTGAGCTCAATCCCAAGCACTGCAGAAGGAGGAAGAGGAAGAGGAGGAAGAGAAAAACGAAGGTAAGGAGGAAGAAGAAAGGTGGGGGAAGGAATTGGCCTAGGGAATCCAGGGGCCTGGAGTTGCTATCTGAGCCCCATGACTAATGCTATCACGTAGGGAAGTGGGACTGGCCTTGAAAGTTCATTAGGTATTAGTGTGCTGCTCAGTTGATCTGGTTCTCTTTACTGAGTTTGGTTTGAGCCAGATGCAACAATCCCGGATGGTGGTGTACTGGAGCCAGCTTAAAACAGCTAACCAGAGCCAATTTTCAGGAAATTTTCACACTAGTCATTAAATACATTCCCCCACCATACAGAGAGAGAGACAGTGTAGAGATCAAATCCAGGGCCTGGTATATGCTAAGCAAGTACTTTACCACTGAGCGACACCTCCACCACCAACATTGCTATTAGTAAAAATTAAGTATATCAAGTTATAGTGAAATAGCCGGGGATTTAGCTCAGTGGCCTAAGTGCCTGCCTGGCAAGCACGAGGTTGTAAGTTTGATCCCCGGTGCCCCCCACCAAAAAAATTACAGTGAAATAAACTACCTTAAAAATAAACATAACTATTTAAAACATATCACTTCCTAGTTATTTGACTATATTTTGGTATTACCTACGCTCTTGAGATTATTTATGTCTATTTTACCTTTCTTGTGAAAATACCATACAACGTGCCACTTAGCATCTCCTCCCACCTCTGCGTTCAGTGACTTAATACGGATAGACAGGAAGCAGCATGGTAGGAGTACTTAGGTCACAGAAACTGTTGATTGTATGGACTTGGTAAAACGTTAATAATTCAGATTAAACTTAAAGGTGTGTTGTATCTCTAACATCTGGTTACACTGTGACCAGAAAAAGAAGAAAAACAACAACAAATGCCCTCTTAACACCAGGCAGAGTGGCACACACCTGTAAGCCCAGCACTCAGGAGGCTGAGGCAAGAGGATCACCATAAGTTTGAGACCAACCTGGGCTACATAGTGAATTCAGGCCAGCCTGAACTACATAGCAAGACCCTGTCTCAAAAAACCAAAGGAAATATCTCCTAGTATACAACAGCTAGTACCTGATTCAGCAAAAAGTCACAATGCCATGCAAGAATAAATGAACTTCTGATACACATGGTGTTGTTTCTCTTTTCTCCTCCTTCTTCTTCTTCCTCTTCCTCTTCTTCCTCTTCCTCCTCCTCCTCCTCTTCCTCCACTTCTTCCTCCTCCTCCTCCTCTTCCTCCTCTTCTTCTTCTTCTTCTTCTTCCTGTTTTCTTTTTTGGCTTTTTGAGATAGGGCCTTGCTATGTAGTTCAGCTGGCCCTGAACTCACTATGTAGTCCAGGTTGTCCTCGAACTCACAGTGACTCTCCTGCCTCAGTCTCCCCAGTGCTAGGGTTACAGGCCCGTGCCACCACACCCAGCTTGTTTCTCTTTCCTCTTAATCATTAACATAAATGAAAATAACTGACATTCATGTTGTAATTATATTCATCACTAATGCTATGAGTACATTCTTTGCTGAATTGCATAGAAATTTTTCTTAGTATGATTTTATCAGATCATAGCTGAACTGAAACCACAGTTTGTCAGCAAAGATCAACAAAAGCATTGGGAGGATTAATTGGCTATATAGAATTTACAGTAAATATTGTATGTTTTATTTCTATTTACAAATCGAGTATGCCACATCAGAATTAGTCAGCTCTGATTGCCATAACAAAATACCATAATTTGGGTAGCTTGGACAGCAGCAATTGATTTTCTTTCAGTTCTGGATGCTGGAAGCCTGCTATGCTTTAAATATGAAATATCCTGTACTGACCCAGGTATTGAGGGCTTTATTCCTGAAGCAGCAATGTACAGAGGTGAGGCCTAATGAGGTGATTATATCTTGAAGGTGCTCACCCTATTGAGTGGATTAATCTATTGATGCATTTGTAGCAGAATGGGCTGTTAGGAAGTGGGGCCTAGTTGGAGAAAGGGAATGGGGGATGACTTTGAAAAGTTTACACAGTTCCCAGCCCCTTCCTCAGTCTTGCTCATGCTCTCTCTGCTTTCTGGCCACCATGCCTTTTTGCCATGTTTCTACCTTACCAGAGGCCGCAAAGCAATAAAGCCAGTCAATCATGGATGAAAACCTCTGAAACTGTGAGCCAAAAACCAACTTTTCTTCCTTTAAGTTATTTTTCTCAACTATTTTGTCACAGCAGTGAAAAATCTAACAAAGTCCAAGAGCAACGATCCAGCCAATTTGGTTTCTGGTGAGGGCTTTCTTCCTGGCTTACAAATCCACCACCTTCTCTTCATGTCCTCATGTAGCCTTTTCTCCCAGCTGTCTCTTCTTATAAGGACACTAATCCTATCAGATCAGGGCCTCAGCCTTTTGAGCTCATTAAACCTTAATTGCTTCCTTACAGTCCTCATCTCCAAAAACGGCCACACTGGAGGTTAGTTTTTCAATATAAGAATTCTGTGGTGAGAAAAAACAAACTTTCGGTCAATAACATTTTATTTGTAAAATATATAAACAAAATAAGTACATAAACTATAAAATGTATAATATATATGTTTTTCTAGAGAGCTAGTTTTTTGTTTTGTTTTATAGTACTAGGAATTGAGCACAGAGAGTATTAAACTATATTCCTAACTTTTTTTTATCCTCCTGCCTCAGCCTCCTGAGTAGTAGTAGAGCCACCATTTCTAAATATTAATCAACACCACTGTTTTTTTGTATTGTAGACAGGTGGTCTCTAGGATGATGATCAGGGTTATGATTTTGTTACCCAGAAAGAGCTGGGTGACGAACTCCCTTATAGAATTCTGTCTTAACCAGACTGATTTCTTTTGAACGTGTTACTTGAAACAATAGCATCTTTCACACATGTTGAAATTGTTCTTTCCAGAGGGGACCCTGGCTCTTTTGTGCTGTCATTTATAGCTTTGCATACTTCTCTAGGCAGAAGATGCCCTCAAGGTGCAAAATGTGCCAAGCCAGGGCCACATCCAGCCTCCCAATGTCTTACCACCTAAAGACAGGTGTTTAGAAGTTTACAACGACATCAAGAGCAGCCAGTTCCCGCTGGAGAACTCTGTGAGAACAGGCTGGGGAAAGAGACTTCTCCCTCCATCAGAGGTCAGCGCGACGTTCAGGGACCACAAGCTCAGGGTCCCGAGGCAGGTGGTGGGCTGCAGGCACACGATACTCTGGGCAGTGGTGGCAACAGTGTGAGCAACACGAAGCCTTGAGCTGGGGGAGCAGAGGGTCTCTTCGGAGTGACAGAGATGACGAGAAACTGGGTTACTCACAGACACCCTCACTGATATGTCAGTGAGGAGAGACCCAGTCCTGCTTTGCTCAGATGAGGCTCTAAAGCAGCATCCTAGTGGCCTAATGACTTATGCGATCTCATCTATTCCTCATTTGTCAAACTTCATCTTCATTTTGTAGTAACAAAGCCCATCTCAGCAGGAAGATGACTCAGCCAAAGAGGTCACCTGGCGAGTCAAGGTTCAATGCCTTGGGAATCTTGATTCCACTCACTCCGTGCTCTGGTGAAGATTTCTCTTTTAAACGAGCGGAGGAAGCATGAGCTCCTTGCATTAAAAATACACAGCCCGCCGGGTGTGGATGTGAGTGAGCATTTGTGCTTCTCGAGACTTTCTCAGGGTCCTGGGAGCACGGTGCAGGGAGAGGGTGCTCTAGAAGCACTGTGCTTGCAGCTTTTACACAGTGGCTTGGCTGGCCCTGTCCTGACTCCTTGTCCGCCTGTTTCCTCATCTCAGCCTGGCACCTCAATTCAGTGCAGGTTCCTATAAGCAGGGAACATGATGTGCATGGGCTCTGGTGCCAGAACCGGGTGCAAATATTGATGCTGCTACTTACTAGCTTTGACATCAGTCAAGTCAGTTAAATGAAAGGAGAAAGGAGCAAAACTTTGAGAGCCTTGTGTAAGTTAGGGTCATTTTAGATCCATGTGGCAGAAAACCAACTCGAACAGGAGCGGGAGGGAGGGGAAGGGAGAGAAGTTACTGGCTCAGCAACTGAACTACCTTGAGCTAGACCTTGTAGGCTTCCAGTGTGGCTTGACCCAGGGGCCTTTGGGATGTTCTCGGGACACGTTATTGCTCTTTGTCTCTAGACTTCTCTTTCTCCATATCGTTTCCATTATCACAGGAGCTTTCTACTTAGGACAGGAGGATGGCTGCCCAAACTCCTGTCATACGTACATGGTTAGGCACCCACCCAGCAGTAAAGAGAACAAGTTGCTTCCCATTAATGTCTACATAGTCCCTAGGCCTCACTTTGGACAAATATGAGTCACCTGTTGCATCCCTGAGCCAGCTTCTGTGGGCTGAGGAAATGCAGAGCAATGATCAGCCACTCACATCACCTGCTCATCCTCTGATGTGAAACACGCAGTGTACTTGGAGTAGTTTGTCCCAGAAAGAAAGGAAAGGAAAGGAAAGGAAAGGAAAGGAAAGGAAAGGAAAGGAAAGAAAAGAAAAGAAAAGAAAAGAAAAGAAAAGAAAAGAAAAGAAAAGAAAAGAGAAAAGAAAAAGTGGGCCGGGGATTTAGCTCAGTGGCATAAGTGTGAGGTTGTGAGTTTGAGCCCCAGTACCAAGAAAATAAAATAAAATAAAAAGCATATTTTTTAAAAAAGAAAGAATGAAAGAGAAACAGAGTTATTGAACTAAGGGGCAATGAATTGCGAGTAACCAAAATGACTACAAAAGCCTACTACACCTATTTGCTAAACTCTTGGTTCATTTTTTTTCCCCACTAAATTCCCATAACAATGTAATTCAACCTTTCACAACCACAACTACCTCTTTTTAAAATGTGGCTAAGTGATATCTAACAAGAACAGCAGGCTCTTATTTAGAACTTGCTATATACCAGGCATTGGGCTAAATGTTCTGTGTATTCTAACTTGTTTAATTCTTTGTATCACAAGAGTGTGGACATAAATTAAAACAGATGACACAAAATCTATGCACAATACCTAGTATATAATAGATAATAAATGTTTAAATGTATTTTATTTCTACCAGCCTCTAACTACTGCAGTTTTAAGCATCCAACAGATATTGATTCTAAAAGTTGAATGAATTTTTTTGTAACTATTTCTCCATTTACTTATTTATATTTCACCTAGTTGCACAAAGGATTCGACACAACATACAGGATATAGATTCAACAATATAGCTAGGTGCGGTGGCACTTGGAGGCTGAGACAGGAGGATCACCACAAGTTCAAGGCTGGCCCAGACTATACAATAAGGCCCTGTCTCGAAAAAATAAAAATAAAAAAACTATTATCTATTTATCTATCTATCTATCTATCTATCTATCATGACACGGGGCATAGTGGCACATACTGTAGTCCAAGCACTGAGCAGGTGGAATGAGGAACATCACAAGCTTGAGATCAACCTGGGCAATATAACTGATTCCATCTCCGGAAAAAGCTCCATAATATAAAGAGAAAAATAAAATCAGGACCAAGGGAATATATAAATTTGAGTAAAATAACAAGATAGGTAAAAAAAATAAAATGCATTCCTGAAGATCATGAAACTGGTTTGTGAATTTGGCTCTGAGTTTCCTGGCAACCAAAGAGAAAAGGGAAAATCCATTAGTTGCAATCTCATAGTTTAAGAATAAAAAGAAAAAGCCAGGTGTGGTGGTACATGCCTGTAATCCCAACACTCAGGAGGCTGAGGCAAGAGAATAGCTGTGAATTTGAGGCCAGCCTGGGCTACAAAGTGAATAGCTGTGAATTTGAGTGCCAGCCTGGGCTACAAAGTGAATAGCTGTGAATTTGAGTGCCAGCCTGGGCTACAAAGTGAATAGCTGTGAATTGAGTGCCAGCCTGAACGGAATAGTGAAACCCCATCTTAAAAAGACAAAAAAATGAAAAGAAAGCCAGGCGTGGTGGCACACACCTGTAACCCCAGCACTTGGGAGGCTGAGGCAGGAGGATTGCTGTGAGTTCAGTTACATAGAGAGTTCAAGGTCAGCCTGAACTGCACAGTGACACTCTGTCTCAAAACAAAACAAAAAGAAGAAAAAAAAGAAAAAAATAATTTCTCAGAGAAAAGAATTTAATGCATTGACTCTTGAGATACAGAATTCTTGTTGGGGGTTTGGAGGAGAGAGAGCAGAGTCAGATATTGAAAAATCCTGTTTGGGGAAAGAATTGCAACATCAATAGCACAGGAAGTAATTGGCAAGGAGCACTTCCTCTCTGGCAGGGCAACTGGCTGTGGCACTTTGGCAGCAGGATGAGGTGCCACTTTAGGCCTCTGATAGAACAACTCAACTCTTTGAAGTAAAATGCTTCCTACACCTTGGGAGGGACTCTTCTTGCAGAGTCCACATTCAGAGGGAAAGCAGGAAGCTTGTCTCCGGGAAGAGGCCCACGCTGAAGGGCTGAGCTCAGTCCTCACTGAAGAGAAGGCCCTGGATGCTCTTCCAAGGCCTCAAGAGGGGAAACCTAAGGGTTTTCACAGGCCTCTCTTCTAGGCAGGACACTTCCGTTCAGCTCCAAGGCCCCTGCTCTATAGCCAAGAAAGCGTTAATTGTGGTGACCCAAATCTGCAGTCCCGTTTTCAGCAGGCTGAAAATTACTTTTTAATCCTGGCTTTCAAGGCTTGCTTGGGGAGCCATCTGCTGCTCCCTCCCCCACCTCGGGCACTGGGATTACTCCCACCTGCCCCGCCTCACTTGCTTTTGTAGGACCTAATTCTATTCCTGCCCTTCCCAACAATAATGATCTGGAAGATGACAGTTTCATCTGTGGCTGGGAGGAGAATATACACTTTTTAAGCAACTAAAAAACAAGATCTTCCCTCCAGATTAAATAGAAAACAATCAGAAAGGTCAGAACCCATAGACATGGAGGTCTAGGACAACCAGACCTCCTGGCTCTAATGACGCCCCGCCATCTGCTGTAGGCATCTGGGGCTGGGCAGTGTGGTGCTTAGATTTTTGCTGGGCTTTATTTCTTGGGGGCCCAAAAGTTGCAGAAGTGACTGCTGTGCCCACGACTGTGGTTTGCTCCAGCCAAGAAAAATGGACAGAAGTCCCTGAACAGCCACTGGAACAAGAGCCACAGATTACACCCTTAACCTCTCAACCCTTCAGCGCCTCCATGGACCAATTTATGTGGGCCACCTACTGTGTGCTTTGCTCTGCACCCTCAAGGGTCCTCCTAACCAATGGGAAGGGAAGATGAGTCAACAGAGGAGCCTGTGTGACGTATGCTAGGATGGGGCCCTTAAGACAGGCCTTAAAGATGGACATGGTGAGCAGGAGATTCCAGGGAAAGGGAATCACAAGGACAGAGGCCTGAGCCAGGACAGTGCTTGTGAAGAGGGTACAGAGCAAGATAATCTTTCCTACAAGGTTGGTGGGTATATTGATAGCTTTGGTGCAACCCCAAGGAAGACAATCTAGCAACGATAAAATTTTAAATTACAAATGCACATATTTTTTCACCGAGGAATTTCACTTGCAAAAATTTATCTAGCAGATACACTCCCACATGTGCAGAATGACGTACTGTACTTACAATGTGATTCAATGCAGCACTGTCTGCAATAGTGAAAGGTTGCAAATGACCTAAATATCCACCAAGAGACTGGCTAAGTGACTTACAGTACAGCCATACAAACACTCTGCAAAGGGAAGAAGAATAAAGAAGTTCTCTGTGTTCTGCTATGAAATGATCTCTAAGAGTATTCGTAAGTGGTCAAAAGCCAGGGAATCAATCAAATGCCATGTGTGACCCGTGCTTGAATTTTGATTCAAACAGGGCAGTATGAATGCGAGAGAATCACTCAAAACTTGAATGTTGACGGAATAGTTTATGACATTAAAAAACTGTTTTGTTTTATCTGTGATTGTGTCATGATTGTTTTTCTAAGGTCATTTTCTTTTAGACATGTATATTCAAGAATTTATAGATGAAATTATATGATATATGGGGTTTGCTTTGGAATAATCAAGGGAATGGGGACAGAGTGGGACAGGGGAGTACAGACATAAACAGATTGGCCCTGTGTAGATAACTGGAGAAGAAGGCTGATGATTATATGGGGTTCACACTATTTTTGGCACTTCTGAATTTATATGAAAGTGTTCTGCAGTAAATTTTTAGAAAGCCAGGTGCAGGACAGCACATTTAATATGCTACCACATAAACTAAGAAGAGCATATTCTCACCAAAGGTTGAGGAATATATTGAGAATGAATGTTCTCCTGGGCTTTTCAGTCCGTTTGGAATATAGTGCATTCTTTTCTTTTTCTTTCTTTTGGTCTTTATGAGACAGGGTCTCACTATGCAGTTCAGGCTGGACTTGAGCTCACTTTGTAGCCCAGACTGGTCTTGAACTTGCAACGATCCTCCTGCCTCAGTCTCCTGAGTGCTGCAATTACAGGCATGCACCACCACACCTGATTCATTTTAAAAAATAATCAAAGGGACCAAGAGTGTAGCTCATGTGGCAGAGCACTTGCCTAGCATGCATAATGCCCTAGATCTCATCCCTAGCATTGCAAATAAATAAATAACAATTATAGTATAGTGTAAAAAGTATGGGGATATAAAGCAGGAACTGAATAATCTTTAAAGGAAGATCTTTAGTGGAGTATCTCAAGAGACGCCTATGCTGTATCCAGAAGGATGACCAGGGGCTTCCCAGATGTGAACATGAGGCTTGCAGATGTGGGTGTGAGTGAGCAGTCAAGCATTTTATATTACAAGGAAGCAAGCCTGTCAACCTTGGATAAGTTATTTACCCTCTACCTTGGTGAATCAATGTTCCATCCATTGAATGAAGACAATCACATTACCATCTGCCTCTTGGGAGTGTTGTGGGATTAAATGAAATAGTATGTAAGATAATGGATTAAATAATACATTAAATGAAATAATATGATAAGTTAAATTCTGCGTAGAGAGCACCCTTGTGATCAGCAGCTGACATTAATGGCAAGGCAGGATTCAGCCTGTGAGTATTTATTCCACAGCCCATTCTTTCTTCTTCTTTTTTTTTTTTTTTTTTTTTTT